>NMUG010005343.1:0-13193 GCA_002855965.1 Monotropa hypopitys | reverse complement strand
ATGTAACGACTAACCATACTAATGGCCTAAGACAAATCAGGCCTCGTGCAAACCATGACATACATAAGACTTCCAACTAAGCTTGCATAGGGAATGGTTGCCATGTATTTTTGTTCCTCATCTGTGGTAGGAGATAGAAAAGCACTAAGTTTTAAATGTGGAGCCAGTGGAATACTCACCAGTTTTGAGTTCCCATCAATACGAAATCGCCCAAGCACCTTCTTCAGATATTGCTGCTGAGTTAGGTGAACGATGCCCATCACCCTATTATATGTAATCTCTATTCCCAGAATTTTTTGTGCTTCGCTGAGATCTTTCATCTCGAATTCCCGATTCAGCTGAACCTTCAACCTATTTACCTCCACCTTGCTTTTACATGTAATCAGCATATCATCAACATATAAAAGCAAATAAATAAACGACTGATCTGCAAGCTTTCTGAAATACACACAATGATCAAACTGACTACGAGTATAATCTTGTGCCAACATAAAACTATCAAAATGTTTATACCATTGACGCGACGATTGTTTCAACCCATAGAGAGACTTTCTCAGACGACAAACCAGCTTCTCATTCCCAGCAACCCGAAAACCATCACGCTGAGACATATAAATCTCTTCCTCTAAGTCACCATGTAAGAAAGAAGTCTTTACATCTAGCTACACCAACTCCAAATCAAACTGAGGTACCAAAGCAAGCAGAATACGAATAGACGTATGATTCACAACAAGAGAAAATACCTCATTATAATCAATACCTTCTGTTTGTGCATAGCCCTTGGCCACCGGTTGTGCTTTGTAGCGAATACCATTTGGTTTGGATGATGTTTCCTTTTTGGTGTAGACACATTTGCAACCAATCTCCTTCTTGCCTTTCAGAAGAGAAACCAAATCCCATGTCTGATTCTTGTGAAGAGAAGTTATATCTTCACCCATAGCCTTGTTCCATAGTTCAATTTCTGGACTCTTCATAGCTTCTTTGAAAGTGGATGGGATATCTGCATCAATAACCGGCAAAGCATAGGCAACCATATCAACATACCTTGAAGGTACACAAATGACCATCTAGGGTCGAGATGTTGCAATAGAATCTTGTTGTTATTGCTGTTGAGAAGAACTAGAACTGTCAACTTGAGCATCACCATCAAATGAAATACCATCATCTGATTCAACCCCATTAATTTTATCAATTGACTGATCTGGAATCTGAGGAACCATGGTAGTATCTGTGGTAGCCGGACCTCACTGGGTATGTACCGGACCCTTACAGCCAGGTCAGTCGGCTAGTCTGGACCCTGCCCTATATCTCACGGAGCAATCCAGGGCTGTCGGCCTCACGGACCTCTAACATATCTCACTCTGCAGTTGAAGGACAGAACTGACAGTTCATCATGATCACTTTAGCATCCAAAGCAGACTCACCAGATACCCGAAGGAGCCAAGTCGAGCCGGCCATGCGATCTTCTTCAACCTTCAACATATCCAGCTCAGACATCAAGGAAGCCCTACATGTCCACTCCCCACTGGGAGAAGGAACGACTTCCACGGATGGACGGTCTTATGCCAAAGGGATCCACCATCGGCAGCAACAGGGAATAATGACCTCCGGTAGGGCGGCACATTGGGGCTTGGCCGTACAATTGCTGACGTGGCTCAGGTCGGTCCAATGGCCCAACAACATCATAGGGCTGACGTCAGCACCAGGACCCCCCGTGTGTATCACACGCTTGCACTTTTGACGCCAAGTCAAGTAGGACTATACATACCCCATCGAGGTACGCTTCATGGGGCTTTTTCGTTCAACTTCTTTCTAGCTCTCCGACTCTCAGTTTCTGACTATTTCTCCTACAGTTACTGACTTAGCCATCGGAGGCCCCTCTCGGTCACTACCGACGAGTGGGCACTAACTTTTGTCTTGCATGAGCCAAGCAAGTGGAACCCTTTTCTCTTATAGGCGACCCACTCCTGTCCGAAGCACTCATCCCCTACCATATGGGAAAGCACAGAGGATCCGAAGAGCTCTTCGGATATCAGTCACCACAATTGGTGACTCCGCTGGGGACACTCTATTCTCAGACTCAGGTAACCTCACATCCATATCTTTTCTCAGTGCTTCCTTTCTCCACGATGGCTTGGGATGATACTCGCGATCACCATCATCGTCACCTACCTCCTGATCCTATGCCGACAACCGTTGCTGCTCAAGACTTACCTTTGGACCTGTTGGGGACCTACTCTCAGTATCCTGACGAGCAGCTCTGTTAGAAAGATTCAGAGATTGCTTTCCTGAAGGACCAGCTGGCAAGGCTTACCTGTGGTTCCCTCCACTATCCTCCAATTCCCCCTGAGGATGCGTTGCGCACCGACTTTGAACACACTAAGAGGCAGTCAGACCTGGAGCGATATGGAAGGCCAAATGATTACGGCCGCTCAGACAAAGGAAAGGCGGTCTGCCGATCCCCCGTCCATAAGTTCCAGTCAGGAGGCCGTCATGTCCGGTCCTCTAGGTACCATCCGTCCACCAGTGCTATATCCAGTTCTCACTCTGGAAGATCTCGCGAGACCCTTTACCTCCTGGATGATGGAAACTTGGTCCCTATCAAAGCCACTTCGCCGGAGACTCAGCTTAGGGGAGTCTCAGAGGCAGACCGGAGGCACTGATATCAAAGGGACTATTAGCGCTCTGGTAGGCATCACGGAGCGGATAACTTCTCCGTCCACAAGAGAAGACATCACGGGGGCCATGACTCCCCTCCCCCAGAAAGGATAGAGATCTCAGGGACCATCTGAACTATCGTCGGAGTCAGATTGCCCCTAGCCCAGAAAAGAGAGCCATCAAGCAGAAGGCATCCGTCGATGCAAGGCTCTAGCAACTCAGCCTCTCACCCTTCATACTAGAGATTGAGCTGGCGACTCTCCCTCCAGGCTTCAACCTGCCGAAGTTCACCAAGTATGATCCAAAGACAGACGCCTACACCAACCTTATCCACTTTGGAAGATCATCTCTTTCTATACCACCACCGACGCAATCATGTGCAAGGTATTCCCCACCAGCCTTGGAATTTTGGGCTCTCTCTGGTTCAACAAGCTCTCTTCATGTAGCATTTCATGCTACCGGGACCTTGAGCGAGCCTTTATGACCCGATTCGTTACCAGCAGTAAACAGACCAAGCAGGTTGATGCCTTAATTAGTCTCAAGAAGCGTCCAGACGAGAGTCTCCAGCAATATGCTGAAAAGTACTAGGAACTCTTTAATGAGATCCAAGGTTGTGACCAGACGGTGGCAGCCTCTTCTTTCAAGATCGGTCTGGAAAGCAACATCCGGATCTTCGCTGATCTCACTCTCCACCCTTTAGAGAACATGGACGATCTCATGCTCTGGGTGGATAAGATCTGCCAATTGGAAGACCTTCTTGCTGAACGGGCGACCTAGCATCTGGATCAGCAGTCCCATGAATCCCTGCCGGTGGGAGGCCAGAGGCAGGTCAACATTGTCAAACCTGGCAGAAGAAGGGGACCAATGACTCCAAAGGCCCATGAGTTTACTGCTGAGACCACGGTTTTCACCAAACCAATCTATGCAGTCTTGAAGGACATTGAGAACCATCCTTTCTTTGCCTGGCCAGACCACAAACTCGGAATGTCCGGTAGGACAAAAGATAAATGGATCCACTGCACCTACCATAAGAAGCAGGGACACTTTACGATCGGGTACAAACCCTTCAAGTTGTACTTGGAGCTTCTAGTGCAATAGGGCCATCTAGCCCAATGGATTGATCACCAGAGGACTCAGGAGCTGGCCCAAAAGACTGGACATCTTGTTCAGCTGGAGGAGGGCATTCCGATGATCAATGTGATCCATAGCCCCCTCAATAAGGAAGCTGTTGCCCGCCTTCATGCAGAAATCGACCACGCCTCCGCTCCAAAGCAAGTGCTCACGGTCGGATCTGCTACTAAGTGGAAGTTCGCTTCTGAGCAACCGGGATGGTCCATCACTTTTATGGAGAAGGATCTTGATCGAGTCCAGCTACCGTGCAATGATGCTCTGGTAGTCACTCTCTGTGTAGGACCAGCCAACGTCCGATGCATTCTCATCGATCAGGTAAGCTCTGCCGAGGTAATGTACTTCCCTTTATTTCAAGCCCTCAAACTTTCTGCTGACGATTTGCAGCCTGCCGACATCCCACTAATTGGCTTCAATGGAGCTCCTGTCTAACCGCTTGGCAAAATTACCCTCCCGGTCCGGGCAGGGTCCAAAACGGTCAACATGGAGTTCATCGTTGTAGATGTTCCGAGTCCATACAATGACATCCTTGGTTGGACCTAGATCCACTCCATGTAGGCAATCGCCTCCACCTACCACTAAGTCGTCTGGTTTATTGGATCCTCCGGACGACAAGAGGATAACTATGGCAATCAGGTGGCGTCAAAACAGTGCTACATCTCAGCCGTTCAAGAAAACAAAGAAATGAAGCAAGTTTGGTGGGTAGAGATCCCGGACGCCATAGTTCTTGAAGATGTTGAAGCTCCGGCAACTGACAAGGCAATCGAGGAGCTTATTTTAGTACCGATCAATGTAGATGGCAGTCGGTCGTTCCTCATTGGCTCTTCTCTTTCCAAACCGGAGTAGGAGGAGATGGTAAAATTTTTGAAAGCAAACATAGAGGTCTTCCCCTGGAATCTATACAAGATGTCTGTCATAGACTCATCATTCATTTGTCATCAGCTGAACGTCGATCCCTCTTGGCATCCAATAGTCCAAAGACCATGACGCTCCTCTCCGGCACACACTCAAGGGGTTATCGAGGAAGTGGACCGACTGCTAGAAGCAAATTCCATTCGGGAAGTCCAATACCCCACCTGGTTGGCCAATACAGTTGTTGTCAAGAAGAAGTCCGGCAAGTGGTGAGTCTGTGTTGACTACACCAACCTCAACGATGCATGCATGAAGGATTGATTTCCTTTAGAGAGGATCGATCAGTTCGTCGATGCCACTGCCGGACACCAGAGACTTATCTTTATAGATGCTTATAGGGGCTACCACCAGATCTCAATGGCGGAGAAAGACATAGAAAAGATAGCTTTCATCACTCCTAAGGGGGTCTACTACTACAGAGTCATGCCCTTTGGGCTCAAAAATGCCAGAGCCACTTATCAGCGGATGATCTCTGGAATGTTTTCCTGATAGATCAGAGACACGATGGAGGCCTACATCAATGATATGGTCATCAAAAGCAAACTCCTGACCGATCACATCCGGCATCTCACAGGAGTCTTCCAGATTCTGAAAAGACACAAGCTCCGTCTCAATGCAGAGAAGTGTGCCTTCAGTATGAGGTTCAGCAAGTGCCTTGGATACCTTGTCACCAGCTAGGGGATAGAAGCAGACCCCTACCAGGTCACTATAGTATCCAACCTAAGGCCTCTGTCTACCATCAAAGAAGTCCAACGTCTAACTGGAATGTTGGTAGCCCTCAACAGATTCATCAGCCGGTTCAGGCGATCAAGACTAGCCGACGCAGGTACAAATGAATGAAAGAATGTGATCGGGCCCTCCAGCAGCTAAAGCAGCACATCTCCAGCCCTCCGGTTCTAGTCACTGCCAAAGGACATGGAGCCCCTCCTCCTCTATCTGACCATCTCCCAACATAGTGTCATTTCTGTTCTTTGCCGAGATGAAGGGATGGAGCACCAGCCGGTCTACTACACCAGCAAAACTCTTCTTCCTTCCGAAACCAGGTACTTACCACTATAAAAACGTGCTCTTGCTTTGGTTTCTACTTCTAGGAAATTCCTTCCATATTTCCAGTAGCACAATATCACGGTGTTGACGGAGCACCCGCTAAAGGTAGTCCTCCGGAAGGCCAACCTCTCCAATCAGATCTCAAAATGGGCGGTCTAACTGGCCAATTTCGACATTAAATATCAGCCCAGGACAACCATCAAAGACCATATGTTGGCCAACTTCGTCGCAGAATTCTCTCCGAGGGTCATCTTACAGGAAGCTCCGGTGGAGTCTCCAGCCAATGACGTGGATTTGCAGGTTGCTTCCTCGTCTGTTGCTCTGCCTCCACGATGCTCCGACACTTGTGCCCAGTGCCCGGTAAAACAATGGCAGCTCTTTCATGGGGATACATGGAGGTTGTATGTCGACGGTACATCAAACAACAGGGGCTCCAGCGCAGGCATTATTCTGGTCTCCCAAGGCAGATTATCCATGAAAATGCACTATCTATAAACTATCCGGCCTGCAACAACGAGGCAAAATATGAAGCTCTGATCTCCGGACTCCGTCTTGCCCTCAACATTAGAGTTGAGGACATCTTCGTCTATAACGACTCTTAGTTGGTCGTCAATCAATTGACCGAAGAGTACAGTGCCAGGGATGATAGGATGTGCAAGTACCTTAGCTCTGCCATCACTGAAATGCAGAAGTTCAAAACCTTTCGGATAGAGTAGATCTCCAGGGAACACAACTCCCATGCTGACTCCCTAGCAAAGCTGGCCTCCGCCTATGCTCCCTCCGTCTAGTGATCAATCTCTTTTGGTATCATCTCATAGCCGATCTTTGAGCCTCCGGTCATGGAAGTGAATACCATATCCGATGGACCCAGCTGGATGGACGAAGTGCTGGCCTTCTTCAAAACAGATACTTTGCCGGAGGATCGTCGAGAGGCCCATCGTGTCCGTTGAAAGGCAGCAAACTTCTGGCTGTCTCCAATGGAGGCTCTCAACCGACAGTCCAAGTCCGGTCCCTATCTTCTCTATGTCCACCCAGCTCAAGTCCCAGGAATCCTCCAAGAGTTACACTCTGGTAGTGGGGGATGACACTCCGGTGGGCGATCTCTAGCCCATCGAGCAATCACCCATGGGTACTGGTGGCCGAAGACGCAGAAGGATACTAAAGACTACATTCGGACATGCCACAAGTACCAGTTGTTTGCTCTGAAAATCCATTGTCCTGCTGAGGACCTGTATCTAGTTACAAGTCCTTGGCCATTCGCCCAATAGGGCATCAATATCGTCGGTAAGCTTCCAACTGCTCCGGACGGGTTCAAATTCCTCATCATAGCAATGGATTACTTTACCAAATGGATTGAGACCGAGCCCCTCGTCACCATCATAGCTGCTGGCGTCAAGTGCTTCATTTGGAAGAACATCATCTCGAGATTTGGCATGCCCTATACCATAATGTCGGACAATGGCACTCAATTCATTGGCGACCTGGTCTCCAACACATGCGACGAGCTCGACGTCAGATTCTTCAACTCCACCCCTACTATCCATAATGCAACGGCCATGCCGAAACATCCAACAAAACCATCTCTGCCGGTCTTAAGAGGAGGCTGGAGTCTAAGAGAGGGAATGGGAAGATGAGGTCTCACATGTACTCTAGGCCTACCGGACCACACCACGTCGATCAACCGGCCATACACCTTATTCTGTGGCCTTCGGCGTGGAGGCCGTCATCCCTATACGGGCAGGCTTCCCCACTATCCGGACACAACACTTCGAGTAACCTACGAACAACTCTACCCTAGCTGCCGACCTGGATCTTGTAGAGGAAAAAAGGAGTCCACCAGGATCAGACTGGCCTCCTATCAACAAGAAGTAGCCAGGGGCTTCAATAAAAATGTCTGCCTCCAGACATTCAAATCAGATGAACTAGTGCTCCAGAAGGTGGTCTTGAAAAGCAAGAAGTAGAAGCTCATGCCCAACTAGGAAGGTCCATTCAGAATCACCAAAGTCATCGGCAAAGGAGCCTACATGCTGGAGGAGATGGACGGCATGCCTGTCGGCAAACCATGGAATGCCCTTAACCTTAGAAAATATTATCATTGATTTGTATAAAAAATGTACAATTTTTAAAAATTTGTTAAAAATAATAATTTCTGACCGATCGGGCGCATTCTGTCAATCTGGTAGTTCCATTCCACTAGTCAGCTCTCTCTCCCCTTAGCCAAGCCTCTAGCGGTCATCCGTCAGGCTTCTGTTGGTCAAGGTATCATCCTTTGGTCAAGCCTCCGACAGTCATCTGTCAGGCTTCTATTGGTCAAGGACCCTTCCTTGGTCAAGCCTTCGGCAGTTGCCTGCACAGGCCTCCAGCCAAGGAAGGATTTTCGTTACAATGGTCGAGCCTCCGGCGGTCATCCGTCAGGCTTCTGTCGATCTTGACATAATAACCTCATGGGTTCTCCCCTTGACCGTGCCTTTAGCAGTCGTCTGTACCGGCCTTCGGTCAAGGATTTTCGTCACAATGGCTGAGCCTCCGGCAGTCATATGCCAGGCTTCTATCGGTCCTAATATAATACCCTCATGGGTTTGCCCCTTGACCGTGCCTTCAGCAGTCATCTGCACCGGCCTCCGGTCAAGGATTTTCGTCACAATGGCCGAGTCTCCGGTGGTCATCTTCCAGGCTTCTGTCAGTCCTAACATAATACCCTCATGGGTTCACCCCTTGACCGTGCCTTCATCAGTCGTCTGCATCGGCCTCCGGTCAAGGATTTTCGTCATAATGGCCGAGCCTTGGGCGGTCATCCGCCAGGCTTCTGTCAGTCCTCATATAATACCCTCATAAGTTCGCCCTTTGACCATGCCTTTAGCAGTCGTCTACACGGACCTCCAGTCAAGGATTTTTGTCACAATGGCCGAGCCTCCGGCGATCATCCGCTAGGCTTTTGTCTGTCCTAACATAATACCCTCATGGGTTCGCCCCTTGACCATGCCTTCAACAGTTGTCTTCATCGGCCACCGGTCAAGGATTTTCATCATAATGGCCGAGCCTCCGGGGGTCATCCGCCAGGCTTCTGTCGGCCCTGACATAATACCCTCATGGGTTCACCCCATTGGCCAAGACACCAGTAGTCATCTGTCAAGACTTTTGTTGGTCAAGGCAAAACACTTGGCGACCAAGCCTCTAGTGGTCTCCCACCAGGCTTCTATTGGTCCCATCAAGACCAAGCCTCTGGCGGTCATCCGCCAGGCCCTTGTTGGTCTTTACCGTCGGTTAAGGCCCTCCGGAAGACATCAAAGGGCCCGGTACAACCATTCAATACTACCCGAAGGTCTTAACTTGCAAAATTATTACAGCAGGAAAGGCAAACATATGAAGCATTCATTCATAAGAAGATGACTGTCAGGAACAACAAAATACATTTTTTCAAAACTTTAAAGAAAACAGAAGAGAAGGGGTCTTTAGCCATTGGCCAGAGGGTTGTTTCTTGTAAGAGGGTTTGTATCAGCTCCATCAACCTCCAGAAACATGTATTCAATCGGGGGCAGCCTCACATTCAACTCTGCGATGTATGCCCAAGAAAAGTAGGTCTCCTCAAATCCACTGCATACAGTGCTTGTTGATACCCATCCCGGTGTCCGACCACATAGCCGGACGTGTAGCTGCGCTTGTGTTGGACGTTCACCTGATCGCGACACTACTTCCGGTAAACCCCCTCCGCATCAGAAAACCCCTCGGAGTACCCTGTATTATTGGCCTCCGACACCTTCTCCTCTATTTTCTTCTTTTCAAAAGCCAGCCACTTCTTGTGAGAGCGCTTCTCGTGCACCGACACCTACTCTAGTTCAGCATATTTCTTCCTCTCCTGATCCAGGGACAGCTGTAGGCCGGTGATCTGTACATCTTTTGTAGCAGCCTTCTCCATGTATTGGGTCCTCTCCTTAGAGATCTAGAGAAGTCGTTCATGGCTAGTGGAGAAGCTTACAAGAGCCTGCAAGAGCCAAAACAATCATCAAGTAGAAATTCACAAGTGAAGGAGTCTGGACAAAGGATACCAGAGCATTACCTTGATTAGTGAGGCGAAACCATAGTTCAGCCGGGCATTCAGATTGCCCGGCAGCACATCGGTATTTCCCAGAGATTCTAGTAGCCGGGCATAGCAGAGCGACAGCTTGTTATTACTATCCACACTGTCCGCCGCCAAGACATGTCTACCGTCACTCCAGGAAAGCAACGGATGCCAAACTTCTTCAGCCCCCTTAGCCAGCTATTTCCCAGCATCTCTGGAAGTCGCCTTCTTAGTCCGTTTCTGGGATTATCGAGCTCGGCTACCAGTGGCCTCATCTCTCGACCTTTTATCTCCGACAACAGCCTCCAGAATCTGAGCAGTCACCGACGAAGCAGCCGGAATATCAGCCCTTGGAGTGGGCGGCACCTGGGTTGAGGGGGCCATCTGGCTAGCACTGGGGGTATCCCCATTCATCTTCTCGTAGTCTGACCAGAACTCCATCAGCTGGAATCCTTCCCTCACCATTTCCTCGGTCTGACTGGCAGTAGCTCTCCGGTGTTCCTGCTTCCTTTTGTCATCTAAAAAGGGCAGATATGTCAATTTTTATTGAAGGAGACGAGGGGCGTCTCTCTCCGACAGGGCCCTAAGTGCAGCAACATTGGCGGCAACCACTTTCTTTTTTAGCCAGAGGGTCACATTGGAAAGGGCTGCAAAACAAACATGAACAGGGGTGAGTCGGCATAAAAAATACGGGTTTAAGAAGAATGTATAAAGATGATGCAAGAAAACTCACCGTGCGATCCCCTTACAGTCGGCAAGGGTTTGGATCCATCAACAAGATTATTATTGTAGCGACCCGTATTTCAAAAAGGAATTTCCGGAATATCGATTCGTATTCTGAATTAGATTTAAAATCTAAATTTATTTTATATTAAAATCCTAGTGCGATTTTAAGGTGGTTGACCTTAGGATGAGGTAGAGGATTCGATTACGAATCCAACACAACTTGAATCACCTCAATCGGAGGTCGGATGAAGAAGTTAGGATCAAAACACCCTCGGATATCACACGTTTAAGTTTCTGAAAAATTTCGGGTCCGGTCGTCCGGACCACGGCCGAGTCTCATCCGGACGAGCTCGGTAGGGAGACAGCAAAATGGTTCAGGTGTGGTCGTCCGGACGATGGGTTAGTCTCGTCCAGACGAAGGTTCCAGATTTTGTAATGTTGCTCCAGGAGGCATCGTCCGGACCATAGGGGTGGTCATCCAGACCAAGGTGGGTTTCGTCCGGATGATGGTGAGCTTTGTCCGGACGACGCGTGCAGAAAAATGATTTTATTTGTGTTTTAATGAGGGGTAAGGATGTCTTTTCACCCATAGGTCGTGTTTTATGCGTAAAATCGGCCAGAACACTTCTCCTCCCTCATTTTGGTCTAACCCTAGTCTCTCTCTTCTCTCTCTACCTCCATTGATGCTCTCTCCTCTCTCTTCAAGACCAAGGCCCTAGAGGGCTCGGATCAATTTTCCCGAAGGAGAAACGTTGCTCTACGTATCGAGAGCTCTCCGGCAATGTGCATATCGAAGTCATTCTCCACGGATTTTTGGTAAGTAGATTTCTCCAAGTGGGTTTCTTAAATCGTTCCTTTGGTTAACGTTGTTGTACTCATCGTTGCCGTCGTTTTGATCTCTATAGGTTCACGAGCACCGAAGTTTGACACGTCTAGGATTTTCCTCCGTCGGCGCGCTTTGAGGTAAATATGTTACTATCTCGTGTATTTGTCGATATGTAGCTCACTTATGATTTCAAAAATCAAGAATTTGATGATTTCATAAAAAGTCCCAAGTTTTGAATAAATGATCGTTTTGGGGAAATTGGTTAATTTGATTCGCATTCATATGTGTTCGAGCATCCTTGGTAGGAATAGAATGCTAGAGATTCGTGAATCGGGTTGTTTGTGTGACTAGACGATCATTTGAGGAGACTTGGTTTGATTTAGGAAATTGGTGTTTTTTGTTAGGATTAAGGATGTAGGATGCCCTCGCGACCTTGTATCAATCTTAGTGAGCAACATCGTAGTAATGGATGGCTAGTCGGAAAATGCTAGAATGGGTCTTGTCATTGGGATGGCCTTGGTGCCATGGGCACCCTTGGTGTTCGATGAAATGTCTATGAGAGACTTGGGACTTGGAAATTGGTGAACTCATCACCTTAGGTTAGGAAACTCGTTCCTAGACCTTGGATATATGTTATGGTCTTACAGGGTGAACTTGTCATCCTTAATTTAGGAACTCGTCCCTCGGTAGCAAACTTGTTGCTCTTGTTGGGTGAATTCGTCATCCGCGAGTCGGGAACTTGTCCCTTGTGGCAAATTCGTTGCCCATGTTGGAGAACTCGTCTCCTTCGACTCAAACTCTAAAATCGACCTAATCTACTTATATTAATCAACCAACAAACAATAACACAAAAAGGACTTGGGTGTTGATAGGTGATCAACTCGTGATCATAGGACCAATTCGTGGTCACATATGTGTATAGGTTAGTTTTTGAATTCGTTGAGACTACCTAGATCAATTCGTGATCTTCGGGCCAATTCGTGGTCATTCGAGTGTGAGGTTGGTTCTTGAATTCGTTGAGACAACCTGAATCAATTCGTGATTCACTCGGGAGCTAGTCAACCCTTAATTCGTCAAGGCGACTATAAATCGATGAACGACTTGATGGTTTTCTTGTGATCCAAAACTAGCCCAAGGTTGACTGTAGGACCGATTCTGGAATTCGTTCAGGAGGTCTCGAATCCCTTGTGGCCTTTTCTAAAATGCTCCAAACCGGGAGTTGAACCAACTAAAGTTCAAGATAATAAATCCACTTACTTGTACTACCTATATGAGTATATATAGAGGGAGTGAGAATACCCTTGGCAAGGGTTGGTTGTAGACTTGTGGATCTTAGTGTGGGTGGTTCTAGCCAACTCGTGGCTTTAGCAAATGAATAAGACTTAGCCAATTCGTGGCTTTGGATAGCTTGAGGCTTGGAGCCAAGTCGTAGCATGTGTACCCGTTGCAGTTAGGCCAATGTGTGTGACATTGGTATGTTTTGATTCGAGGCTAAGTTGGGAGATTAACTACTAGTTGGTAATGGACTATCATAGAGAGTATTGGTTGGCCTTGTCTAGGCAACATTCGGTTGTGTGGTAGTGGAACCCTTCGGATAAGTACCTTGTAATACTTATGTGTGATGAGGTAGAATTATATTCGTGGAGTGACCTCGTGTAGTGGTCTTGGCGCTAGTTGGTGACTTCTTTCCGGTCAAGGTTTGTTTGTTCAAATAGAAGGTTTGGTTTTCCGTTACGACAGTTGGATAGATGAGAAGGTTTGAGATCTTTCTATTGATGCGAGAGTACGAGTTGTTCTTTTGGTGGGGTTATGTGGACTAGGGATTGAGATTGATGA
>NMUG010005342.1:0-13193 GCA_002855965.1 Monotropa hypopitys | reverse complement strand
GTGAATAGGCGTGTCAACATTCTCTCTTGTCGGAGAATGTGGTCAGATGACGGTCAAAGGCAACAAAATAAAAAAGGACGATGAGTCTCATGCAGACCTCGATTTCTGACGAGAAGCTGGAAACTTGGAAGGCAGATATATAAGCAGGGTTTCAATCACTGGTGAATGGTACATGTCATTTTGCTATGAGAACCTCCCTTGTGATTACTCTCAGCTTCTTTGATTCATAACTAACTTAGTCATCGGAGAGTTTTCCGGTTGCTAGAGGCATAAGGTACTCTAACAGTTTTCTGTGGACGCGTGGACAAAAAAGAGTGAAAGCAATCCGACAAGATGTCCAGATAAGCAAGATAATTCAGTCAACATATGTTTACCGACGAGAGCAATACAGTAGTATTTTACCCCTGCACACTAGGATTAAGAAAGATTGGAATCGATGTCATGTGTTCGCATAGAATTTGACTTGACTTAGTGCTAATTTGGAGTGAGTCGAGCTTTATCCTACCCGCCCTCCGTGTTACCCAACTCGGAGCCTCCAATAGTTAGGGATGACAACGGGCAGTTTGGGACAGGGGTTGTCGTACCCTGCTTTTAACCTGCCTCTAACTCGACCGGGTATTTTTTTGGCACTTCCGCTCCCGTCCCTATCGGGTATCGGGTTTACCCGCCTCGTTCTGTTTTATTTTTTCTAAAAAAAATTTTACAATGCAAATTATCATTAAATTAATGTAAATCAATAAAAAATAATTAACATGACACAAAAATTACATGAAAATAATAAAAAATAATTTTAACTATAACAAAAAATGAGAAATCTTATTAATATAAAGTCATTTTAATTATAAAAGTGAAATATTAAATAAAAATATAAATAAATATCAAAAAAAATTCGAGGTGAGTTTTTTCAGGTGAGAACATCAATCCGAACCCGCCCCGAAATACATCGGGTTTTTAAACTCACATAACTAGGGCTGTACAAAAAATCCAGTGATCCGTGAATCCGATCCAATCCGATAACCGTGGATTAATGGTTTGGACATGAATTTAAGATTTTAAATCCGTAACTCGTGGACTGGACACGGATTTTCATTTATTGTTGAAGCAGAATTTGATATCTATAGTGCAAATGTTGCATGCTGTGAAAATGCAAGCTTTATAGCATCTTCAGTCCTTGTGTTCATTTTAGTCTAAAACTGAAGTTAAATAAAATTTTATTAGAACTCAATCTGTTCCTCAACTTAAATTCATATTCATAAATTTTATCCGTATTGAAAAGAATTTAAATTTTCATTCTAAGTTTTAGGATATTAATTTTGTAAACGTAAAATGATTTTGTTTGCAGTATGTTGAGATTTGAAATATTTTTTTCATATGTTTTGTTTTTTATATGAATCATAATCCGCGGACAAATCCGGAACCGATCCGTGAGTCATGGATTGGATTGGAACCGATCCGTGAGACTTTTGGTTCGGACACGGATTGTATTTATTAGAATCCGTGACTCGCGGATTAGGATTGGATTCATACGAATCCGATCCAATCCGGTCCGTGTACACCCCTACACATAACCCTACCCAATACCCGAATTTTTTAAAAAAAATCCTCTTCGACCCGGATGGGGTGGGGCGGGTTCAGAGCGGGACGGGTCAAATTGTTATCCCTACCAATAGTGAGATATGGGTTGGGTTTATTTGAATTTACAAATAGGGGATTAGGTTAGGGGTCGTGAAATAGTTTTTGGGTTGCAAATGAATTGACCCGGTCAATCCAACCCGACCATTTAAAACCTAATACCCCAATATTCTGTCGATTTATTTTCCCATTTTCATTTGAGGAGTTCTATATACAACTATTTAAATGCTAAATACAACCCATGTTTTTTTTTTTGAATTTTTTGGTATTCGGACACAAACTTCTGAATGAGATTTTGTAAATTTTTTTGAACTATTCGAACACAAACTTCCGAAATTTGTCGAACTATTCGGACACAAACTTCCAAACCACACTATGTTTGTTCGGAAATTTATGTCCAAATCGGATTATTTGGATACAAACTTCTGAAGAGGGACTGTATTCAGCAATCGAGTGGTTATATAACCCTCTTTTCATTTTCACTAAATAGGCTAAAGCTCTGATCCCATTTCCTCCTCTAATCGCAGCCCTCCTCTAATCGCAGCACACACAGCTGTATAGGCTTCTTTCAGATTCTCTCTTTGGTTCATCTTCTGATCTTCTCCCTTACATCTTAATAATCTAATATTATTTTCCTCTTATGGCAGTGTCGCAGACGAATTGGCGACCACTGGTCTACTCCAATCCGTGGTCGACCTCACTCACCTCACCCGGGTTCTCTCTTCTCCGACTCAACTTTTTTTCGTAACTCTGATCTCTCTCTTACAGGACCTTGGGCGAGCCGGTTAGCACCATTGCCGTGACTGCAACACATGGCTGATTCACCATTTTTTGACAGATTCCTGAGTAGTCTTCGTTCAGCTTGCAAGTACGTGTGTATAATTTCTTATGCCTCCATATATGTATATCGTCCCATTACAGACATAATTGGTTGCATCTTTTCTATAAAGTGCTTGCGGTCACAGACTTTTATCGGTTGATAGTGGTGTTAATTGTTTTCTTTTGTAATTGGCCTTAAATTTAGAAACCATTTCTTTCTTAGTTTTCCCCAATTTTATGATGGGCCTCTCTTTTTTGGCGTTAGTCGAACAGATGATGAGTTGGGGATGTACCTCTCTGTCATGAATAAGCTCACGCTGTTAGAGCACTGAGTGTTAGGGATGGTCTGTTAGTAGAATTAAAGTAGGGTTTTTGTTTGTTTCTTTTTTCTGTTGTAACGTCCTCCAGTGGTCACATGAAGTGACTGAGTTGTTAGAATCTGTTAGAGAGATATTGAGCTCAGCCTATATATGTACAATGGGCAGTCGACTGAAAGGAATGGAAAATACTGAAGAAAATTGCTCCACCCTCTCTTTCTTTTCTAGCGCGTCTGCTATCTTCTGATTCTCTCTCTTTTTCTCTCTAATTCTTTCTCAAACTGCTGCGATTCTCTCTATCTTCCTTCGTATTCCTTCAATTCAGCTACATTCCTGTATTTGGTTGTCATTTGAGAACCCAGTCAGGGTAAGAACCTGACACTCTCCCTGCATTTTCTTTTCGATGTTGAAAATATGAGAAAACTTCAATTCTATATATAAAGATGGCAGGCTTGAAATATCCCTGAACATTTTGGTATCTTCCCTTTAAAGCAATTACTGATACCTTTATAGAAGCCATGTTACATCATACATGTGCTCTTGTGTTTTGGGTAAGTCATGTAACATGTACTCGATTATCATCAGGTATATATGTAACATTTCTCCCTTATGTCACCATAAAACATTAATGTTATCTCCTATCCATGTGACGAGCTGTAATATTTTACGATCCAATGTGATTTTTTTCTTCTTCAAGCTTTGTAGAAAATAGACAGATTCTAGTATCTAACTTGTGTATGGGAACAGGACGCAGATCTCATATGGTCATCCCTTACCCTTTTGATAGCTGTTTGATGCGAGTTCATCACGGGAATAATAGTGGGTCCTGCAACATTGCCCGTTACAAAAAAAGCCATGTCGTCTTGTTACTCCGCTGGAGAAATGTACTTTTGATTTGTTGGACACTTGTATATATTCAATGTTTAGTCAGATGTGTTCCAATAGGTTTTGTGTCAAACAAATATGCAACATGGGTAGCAATCCAATTCATGGGTGTTTGTGTTACTTGTCACATGTGATCAAGGTAATGAAATTGGAAACAAAATGCTTGTGTGATGATGAATTATTATTTTGTTTTCATAATTTTTAATTCTAATAGAGTACCAAATGAGAGGGGAGTTTCTTAACAGAAGTGCATGCCATATGGAGGATGTACCCGCTTAGATTAGTGTTGGTCTAGTTTTAGTGTGCTGTATTTGATCAGATTTTACCTTGTTCATTAATGGAAGATCTTCTCTTTCACCTGCTTTACGTAACCTTTTTGTGAAATTTTAAAGGTATCATACCGGATATCCAAAGGATCTCGGGCCGTCACAGGTTGTTCATTTTACCTCAGAGCGTGAATTTGTCCAGCTTTTACATGAAGGATACCCGATGGTTGTTGCATTTACCATCAGGTGATTTGGAATTGTTGCTTTTCATGTTTTGTTGCCTTCCTCCTCCATTAAAATGATTATCTGATATACAAACTTGTCTTGCATGGTTGCAGGAGTAATTACACAAAACATCTTGACAAAGTACTGGAGGAAGCGGCTGTTGAATTCTATCCACATGTTAAATTTATGCGGGTAAGGGATAATTCAACTTGGGTTATCTTGTATTGGTTAGCTACATGAATTCACCGTTTGCAATTAAGTTTTTGTAATCCGTGTTCCTTGGAGGAATCAAGATTGTTATGTTTCTTTTTCCAAAATTTGGGCTGCTGCTTGTTCTTTTGGCGACATCATTCATATCTACTCTATAGGGTACTGCACATTCAGTTTTGTAACTTTCCAATGGATATGTCATCTCAGATAACTTTCGGGCATCTGTTTGTTCAATATTTGCAATTCAGCTCAACATGTTCAATCCCTTATTTTTATTCTGCATTTACGACTTCCTCCTATAAATGCAGTATGAATCATGGTATTCTGAAGATCTTACTTCTGAGATGATACTCTTCCCTTCCATACTGATAGTCCATGATGAAAAGCCATGCCATTTTTCAGATTAGAAAATAAAGCACTTCCCCACATAGTTTTTGGAAAATTTTCGAACGAATTTAAAGAAGTATTGAGGCCTTTTACTTCGTGCGAAAAAAATTTGAAATACTATGCACAAATGTGCTTTATTTTTTATTCGAAAAAAGCACTATTTCTCGTAATAGACTATCATTGTGGAATAGAAGGAGAACATGTATTAAAATTGCTAAGTGCGCTACACCTTTTTCATTGAAGACATGTGTTATATCGTATGCCCCACAGTCGTTTCATTCTGCTAAGTTGTGTAGGTTAAAAATGCATGTGCACACACAGAGTTTCCCTACACTCTATATCCTGCTTTCAGTGAGTGCATACAATTCCAGAGTTTCCAGTTCTTAAATATCTATTTCTTCTTTTCAACCCCTCTGAGATGTGCAAGTGAAGCAACATCAAGCTCTTATATTGTTGGATCTTGTGATTTTTTGTTGGATGGTGTTTCAGGTTGAGTGTCCAAAGTATCCTGGATTTTGTATAACACGACAGAGGAAGGAATATCCATTTATTGAAATATTTTATAGCCCGCAACAAGTAGGTTGACTTTCTATCACACGGTATCTTTGTTTCTTTTTGCTTGTCTTGGTTCAACTGTAGCATTTGAAAATTTCATCATTGTCAACGTTTTAAAAATTTGCTGGTGTTCCAAACCCAACGTAATGAAAATATATTTGGGTTTTGAAAATGTGTTTGTTGTTGCGTAGTGACAATAGAGTGTTATTGCCTCGATCATTAAAGGAAACTGTGAAATTTCCTATTTTATTTGCTGCTTTGATTTATTGTTTAAAGAAAAGGTACAATGCCTTGGTTTCTAATTATTCTGCCCCTTGATTTGCCAAAAGCACGAGGGCACAGTGTTCAAATGTCAACGAATTTAACCTATACTTTTAAAGCTCGAGTAACAGTAAATTGAATTTTTGTTACTGTGTTTTACATCCACGGATCTCCCCTTTTTAGTACTGTATTACGATTTGATAGCATATGTATTCATAATAAAAGTACTTATTTATTTGGTTTCTTCCCTTTGTGGCAGAGCTCCAATTTCTGTAGTAAAGTCTGTTTAGTATATCGATTTGTGCCACAATAGGAAATGAATTACCATGGCTTTATTTTTTCTTCCGGCCTCATGTAATCTTAATTCTGTTTCTCTTCTTGGGGGCTTATAGAAAAATGTTTGTGTAAAAATGAATTCTTGTTCTTTTTCTAGTGCTGTGTCTATACTGTTTACTGTAGATAATACAACTCATTGTTGACTGGTGTCACATGTGAAATGGATGGGGAGTCGCTGTCACATCTCTGTCTGCAATGTTTCAGAAATACGGGATCTTTTGACTTCATTTTTGTTGTCGTTTGGACTTTGGAGTTGTTTGGACTTTCTAGAAGGGGTGATGGAGCTTCTCTTAATTTTTAAGGTGAGAGGTCTTTGGAGTTTGTTTGATGCGCCTCTATGGAGAGAGGAGTCACCATCATTTTGATGGCATAGAGACTAATTTATGCAGGCTAAGGAGTGGTTTTGTTAGTCTTTTATTTAGTTCAGAGGCAAGGGTGGGAACCCCTCCCTTCTCTTGATCACATTTTAGACTTCGTAGCGAATAATTTGCTCTCTATTGTGCTGTATACAACCTTTTTGGATTGTCTGCCTCTTCTTTTGCACATTGTTTGCATCTCGTAGATGCTTTAGTTATATACTTTTGGTCGTTGAAAAATTATGTAGTTCTTCAATGCAGTTTTTGACATTCCGGTTAATGACTTGCATTCTTTCTGGCACAGGCACCTGATCAGGGCAGAGTTACTGATCCAAATATTACAAAATACTCTGTGAAAGTTTTACCTGTGAGTTCTTTTGTACAGTGATTAAAATTCCTATTTATAAACTTGATATGCTTACTTCTTGCATTAAGAGAGATTGTGCTTTTGGTCTAAAAAAATGATTTGTTCATCCATCAATCGTTTTGTTTCCTATCTTGTGTTGGGGACGGGGATGGTGGAATCTAGATGTGAATGTTGATTCACATGTAGTTTATGGGTATAGTCCATAGGGTAGAGATGAAGGATCCTGTCTTAGTTTGTTGAGAGTTCTGTGTATTTTATCATTTAATGAATAGTATAGATGAGACTAAATATTCCAAAATCATATTATTCATTGCCACCATTGTCTTTGTGGCCCAGATACTTGTCAACTCAATTTCTTGACATTGACTACAAACCCTAGTTTGAAATTTTACATTGGAAAATCATAAATATGTTGGATATGAACATTTGGCAACATTTCCTCTACATATTCCTCTCCGTTGCTGCGAGATGGTAATTTAAAATTGTTAACTGAAATTGTCAGGGAGAAACCAGGTGTAACTTATACTCATTTGCTAGAAACGGCAACAGGGATTGGGATAGCGAGACTGTATAGCGGATCTTAAAGTTAGGAACGTGTACAAGAGCGTGCTGGCACACACACAAACATATAAATAAATAAATTTACAACATTTTTTAGGAAAATTGTTGAAAAGTACAACTTTGAGGGGGTGTGATGCATAAAGAAACGAATTTTTTGCAATTTATTAAATCCAAAAGATTTATTTTTTAATTCATTATGTTCAAAAAGTCACCGGAGCCGGAAAAGTCACCGGAAACTTGATCTTCCGGAAAATTGTCCGTGCAACGTAAAAATTGGCCGGAAAACTTGCCGGAATTTTTTCCGGGGATGAGTTGTTCTTATTGAATTAGGATTGTTTTGAGTGGATTGGATGCACCAAGGCCCAAGGGCACCCTAATTTGTCCTTCTGAACAAAATTCTCTTTTTTAAGTTCTCTTATTTGTAACATATGCATAAATGTTAGGATTTCCAAATTAGTGTTAATTATGGATTAATTTTTGTAGTGACCAATACTACGTAAATATTAAGTTACGAAAGCATGGAAACATTTTGTTAATCTCTCTCTGAGAGGGTTGAGTTTGGTTTATGTAAAGCTTCTCAGATTTTAATTGTATTAATCAAATAGTGTTTCTCTCATATAATTTATAATTATTGTCTCTATGTACATGACTCTCGGCCAAGACTTTCAAACTGTTGTTTGTGTTTATCTTTATTCGATAAAATGAGAGAAAACATTGGAGCTAATTTCCTATTTCCTCTCTCACCCTTCCATTAATCTCCTTGGCATTCTCAGGCCAGTATTTCGCCATTAGCTCGCTGCTTCTGGAAGCTTGAGTTGTTTTGTTAGTTTTTTCTTTTCTTCTCTCTCCAAAATTAAGTAAGGCATTCTCTGAATACGAAATCAGATCTTAGCAAGTCAGCAAGTTGGTAATTAGAATTACATCAAAGAGATCTTAAGATTAGTTGTTTCCTTTTCTTGTCTGTGTCTAATTTTCAATGAAACTGTTTTCTGATTGTCCATTTTCTACAAATTATCAGTTCAACTATGATCTGAGTGCATATGGATTTAAAGAATTTTTCAAGCGCCATGGCATTCAATCATCTGATACAAAGTGAATCATGGTGAGAATAGTTTGGTTATTGTATTTTGACTTGAACCAATATGGAAAGTAAAGGAGAAATGAATTTTAAACTGCATTGTTGCTGAAACTTGCATAATGTTACCATGTTAGGTATCAGAATAGAAGAGCTGTTTGAAGTACTTAGCCTGCAGAAGATAAAGGTATTATGCGAAATACTACACTTTGGTAACTGTTCAGCAAACATCTCTCTCTCTGTGTGTGTGCGTGTGTTAACATGGGATGTTGCTCAGAAGCTTTATTTTCTACTTGTTTCGCATCCGCATGGTCTTTAAATTATTATGGCCTTTCTTGCATATTTTAGTCCATTCTGAATTGTATTTTTAACATTCACCTTGTTTGTTCTTCAAACAAAGTCAATTTCCAGCCAGGAGGCGCTACCTGTAATACTTGTCCTCCTATTTAAATAAAGTATTTCCTTTTTAAATTATTTTGTATGAATTTTAGAAAGGATCACAGTGTATATAGAGTATGTTTTAAACCTAGTCATATCATGGGATGATGTATGTAAATGCATTCTTGTTAATTTTGTTAGATATTTTGAGTAAAGGTATTGATGATCTTAGAGTTAAGATATTCTTGTGAGTCCTATGATAATTTGAGGATAAGAATTGGAAGTAGTGGTCATTGAGATAATTGGCCTATCACCTAAGTCATTGAGAAGTGTATTTGAGGTGGTTTACGAACTTGAGAAGATTGTAGAATAGCTTTGGAAGGTAAATTTGATGTCTAGAATGATGGAGAAGTGTTTGAATTTGAGTTTGGAAGGATGGGTAGCATTTTCGAGTGATTTAGAGGCTTTATTGGTTTGCTCGTCTGTACCACACTTGGGTCTTGTTCGGACGATGATGGCAGAAAGGCTGCATTTTGGCTTCGGATGGCTCGTCTGGACCAGGGGTGGTGGCCGTCCGGACGAGGTGACCAGAGAATGTGTTGAGCTGTTCAGGAGGGCATCGTACGGACCATGGTGTTTGGTCGTCCGGACGAGGGTGGTCGTCTGGACGAGTGCGATGGTCGTCCGAACGGAGCGTCGTTGATGTGCGGTTAATTAAGGGTAAAATTGGATTTTTGGTTCCTTAATCGGTGTTTAAGTACCTAAAACATATTAGGATTATATCCTAAGATAATTGCCTCTCATTTTGTGCCTCTAAACACTAGAGAGAGTTCTAGAGAGAGATTGAGGAAGAAGAAGGCTTTTGGTGAAGAAAATCAAGGGATTTGAAGGGATTTTGAAGAATTGTGAAGGGTTCTTCTTAAACCTAACACTAATACGTGGTAAGTAATCTATGTCCTTGTTTTCTTTGATTTTCCTTCTTTTAAATCCATGTTTTGATGGAGGTGTCTTGGGTATATGGCGATGATTGCATGTGTGTGTGCATAATGATCGAAATTATGGAAAAATTATGGAAAAACTTGCATAATCTTCATGATTTCGGTGTGTGCTTGAGTTTGACATATGGGAAGATTTAGATTTCTAGATCCACAAAGTACTGTGCATATGAATCATTTAGCCTTCTATTATCGATCCTTGTACACTATATTGATTGTTTTGGACAACCATAAATTAAAGAAGTCACTCAATCTAAGAGGTTCTGGTGAGTGTATAAAATATTTTATTTCAATAGTACGATGTGTTTTCATACGAATGAAATAGTTGTTTTGATATTGAGAACATAAAGGGCCTTTCGGCATGAGTTAATGAAAATATGATTTTGGCGGTGGATAGTTGGAGAATATCCACAAAAATATAATTTTTGGCAGTGGATGGCCGGAGAACATCCACAATGTAAATTTAGAAGGGGGACGCCCCATAGCTCAAAAGATGGCTTGAGCAAAGTGTTTTATTGGCGGTGGATAGCCGGAGAATGTCCACAAAATATGATTTTTGCGGTGGATGGTCGGAGAATATCCACAAAAATTACACTTGGCAACGGTAGCCGGAGAATACCGAAAAGTGAAATAGAAAGAGGCTTAGTAAAAAGGGTTTTATGCCAATATTGTGAAAATAGTTTTCTTGTACTAATTCAGAAATTGAAATTCTATATCTTACACTCTGGTTTCTTTGTTTTGCTTGGAAATTAGGTAGCTTGGTTAGCGGTCCACTACGAGGCGTTTGAGGAGATGATTCTTGGAAGAGCAGGATTTGGTTCGTGTGATGTTTAGTATATCATAGATGTTTTCCGTTGTATCTTCCGTTTTGTTTATCTTGTAGTAGTTGGGTACTATGATTTGATGTTAGAAATGATTGGGTCACACTTGTTACTATGATTGACTTGGGTTTTCATGGTGGTTTTTAATATAATGTCTTTGAGTTCATGAATTCTTGATGGTGTAAACCTATTTTGGAGTTATAGTAGAGCTAGTTGGAATGACTAGTTAGCATGAAAGAAGATAAGTAAGAAAATTTTTATTTTTCGCATTTTTATTTTGGTTATTAGTTTGGGATGTTACAATTTGGTATCAGAGCTTAGGCTATAGGTCCGTGTTAGGAGGCCGTGTTTGGAAGTATAATGCACTTGAAGTGTGAGTTGTTGGGAAGTGATTTGATGGGTTGTAGAAGTATTTTTGTGATTATTATGTGTGTCTTTTGACACCATTGCAACTTACCTTGAGATCTTATTGGAAGAGCGCCTGATCAACGTTCTCTTCTAATGGGAAGTCCAGGAAAAGTTAATTGGAAAAGCATAATATAACGGAATACTAGGGTTTGTAGTTGGTTTGGGAGAATGGCTAAGTAGTGGACCATAGGGCGTCGAGAGATATATGTAAGCGTTAGGGTGTTTTTACTAACGCGTGAGTTTTATATCTGACATTTGTTTCCACGTTGTTGTTTGTTTTGTTTGCGACAGAAAAAAGATGGAGCAGAATAACCAAGTGAATGAAGGTGAGTCAAGTGTTAATGGGGGAAACCCTATTGGGGAGGGGGGAATTCCCCAACCATTGGTAGAGGAGGCCAGGATGATGGCGGTTATAGCCCAACTGGCGGAAAGCCATCATGTTTTGCTTCAGGTGCAGACAAATCAAAATATTGAGAGAGGTATGGGCACTGGTCTTTTAGAGAGATTTAAGAGACTGTGTAGTATTGTATTTGAGAGAGCAAATGACCCTAGAGTGGCGGAGGAATGGTAGAGGAAAGTAGAACTTGTGCTTGATACTATGGGTGTAGTCGGAGAGCACATGGTAGTCTTAGCCATGTTTTTATTTAGAGGTGAGGCTAGAAATTGGTGGAATGCTTTTAAAAGGCTAGAGGGGACACTGACAATTGAAGTTGAACTGGTTGCGCCAAGAGTGATTACTTGGGAGAGGTTTATGCAAGGGTTTAACGACCAATTTTATCCTGAAAGCTTTCGATTTGAACAAGAAGCAACTTTCACTAACTTGAAACAAGAGAGTATATCTGTGGCCGATTATGATGCCAAATTTGCAGATTTATCTAGATATGCTACAGATATAGTGAACATGGAGGAAAAGAAGTGCAGGAGGTTTAGAATTGGATTGGCACCCTTGGTGTCTTCTAGAATCTTATCATTTAGAGAGAGAAATTTTGCGCACTTTGTCGATATGGCCAAGAGAATTTGGGATGATATTTAGTACTTTAGGGTGAGAGAGAAAAATAGCAAGAAGGCAAGGTATGATAATCATGGAAAATCTGGGAGAAATAGCTTTAAGAGTAGTAACTCTAAATCAAGGTTTAGCAAAAATCATAATGGTGGAGGTGGCGGGAGCCAAGGGAGTGGCTGGAATGGAAATCAAGAGCCTAGTATTAACTGTCAGTCGAATTCTAATAACAAGGGGTTTTTGTTTCATATGTGGGTCAACAGAGCACTTGGCGAGAGATTGCAATGAGGGGAACATAGGGTTCAAATGCTTTAGATGTAATGGATTCGGGGCATAAAGCGTCACAATGTCAACAACAACAACCACCGGTACTAGCGGCATCTATTGGGAGTGTGGCAAATAATGCAACAAGGGGGTGGCAGGACAAGCATCGCATAACAGGCAGCACATGCCAACCCAGATATGGTGACAGGTACTATTCGTGTATGTGGTATTTATGCGTATTTTTTAATTAATTCTGGTGCTACTCATTCGTTTGTGTCTTCTACATTTGGTACACGTATGAGTAAAAACTTATCTATGCTAGGCCACACTTTGTTTGTGTCGACACCAATGGGAGATGTAATTGAACTTGAGTCATATTAGCCGGATTGTGGGGTTTACATGGGCAATGAGGCATTGATGGTAGATTTGATACCCTTAGTCATGTCGGACTTAGATGTAATATTGGGTATAGATTTTCTGTCTACTCATTTTGCGGTCATTGATTGTGTTAGTAATGAAGTTTTGTTTCGAATTCCGGGTAAACTTAATATGAAGATTTATGGGGATAGTTTGGTAATGCCTAGTTGTTATTTCATCATTGAAAGTCATGTCTTTGTTGAGGAAGGGTTGGACGGGATTCTTAGCTTATGTGATTGATTTAGAGAGGAGTTCGAGAAACATTGATGATATTCTATTGTTAGAGACTTTCAGGATGTATTTCCGGATGAACTACCAGGGGTAGTACCAGATAGAGAGGTTGAGTTCACTATAGAGTTGGTTCCAGGCACTCGTCCTATTTCCAGTGCTCCCTATAGGATGACTAGTGTTCTAAAAATCGGCCTAGTCGGCCGATTAATCCCCGACTAATCGGTAGTCGCCCTCCCACCGCCTAGCTTTTGGGGATTGGGCGTCCACCCGCCGTTCTGGGCGCTCGCCAGAGTTAATCGGCCGACTAATCGGGATTAATCAGGATTAGTCGGGTTAGTCGGGATTAGTCGGGTTTATGCGGGATTAGTTGGGTTTAGGCAGGAGCTAGGAAAAGTTAGTTTTTTTTAATTTTCAGTGTGTGTAAATA
>NMUG010005341.1:0-13194 GCA_002855965.1 Monotropa hypopitys | reverse complement strand
TTGCACTCTTGGGCATTGCACCACGGTGCATATACCCAATAGTACCCCGTGTACTATGGCAATGCTATTTAGGCACGATCCAAGACTTCATTTCAATGGAAATCCTTTTATTAATATCCAACTCTTTCTTTATTCTCTTTACAAAAACCTTCCTTTTAATAGTTATTTCTCTTCTTAAAACCATTTCTTTAATCTCTTTACCAAAAACACAATGAATTCTAAAACAATCCTTTTAACCTTTCTTTTTCTCAAAATCACATGATCCATAGAATTTCACCCTTTTCCCCCAAACACTTCAAAACATATATTTTTAGTATGAAAAGTATTAACTACTCTAAATTAGGCAATCCTATATTGTATTCACCTGACGGATGAAGGATGAACTCTATAAAACATGCTTGTCTTTCCTTAGAGCCGAAGATGATGACAGTCCCTCAATACCTAACAAATGCCCAACGAAACTATATAAGGATAACAATACCAGAATATGCATGCTTACTACTTCTAACACTTTCATTTCTCTTACGTTTCCAATAAGCTATTTTAATGATTCAACCCTCTTAATCTTCTCACTAACCCATTTAACATTATCTTCTGTTTAAACATGTCTCTAATCCAATTATACCTCAAGTCAGTACCAACTTTAGAAGAAATAACCAAATACTGATTCCTATACATACTATGGATACTTAGTTTTATCAACTTATAGATGATCTAATAGTTCTCAAAATTCCATGAATTTTGACCCAATTAACTAGTTTGGGCTTAATTACATTTCCTAGAAATTTTCAGTTTCAAAACCCAAAGCAAAAATCCCAAGGACCCAATTATTTTGCCCACCAGTGCATAAACCAGCCTGGGCACCGGACTGGGAACCAGTGGTACCTGTCCCCGCACCTGTCCATGCGCATGTCAACTACTAATTGCATTTTTCAATTTTTCTTCAATTCTAGATCCAATTCTAACCAAATTAAATTATCTTTAACTCTATAATGATCTCTAATGATCTACAAAAAGTTTACGAAGAATTGATTTCGAAATTACCTCAAATGATGAAGAATCGATTAATTAAAGCTTCGTTTGCGAAATCTAAGTTTTCTCCCTTCTACTGTTCTTCTTCGCCAATTGATTCCTCTACAACAGAACCTCCCTCTCTCGCATCTTCTCTCTTGAACACATCCTCTCCCTCCCTCCCTCTCACTCTAGATTAGAATTCTCTCTCACACACAATTTATTTGCTTACGATTTTACACTTACTGTATGATTTTCGATAAATCCTACACAAGGATATACATATAGTTCATCTATGTTCTTACGCCTCAGCATAGTTCATTGACAACACAACCTAATATTTGATACGACACAAATTCGACTACACATGTAATTGTTCCTCATGACACAACATATGCAGAAGTTCCACAGACACGTTACATGTTAGATACAAAAGTTGTATTCATCTCCTTCGACGAATCCACAGCCATTTGACACCTCTGAAGCAAATTTTAATTTTTCTTCTTATATTACACATTTTGCCTTTAGTTTCTAATTCTTGCACTTAGGCCCCCAAGTTCCTATTAAACCTTTTAATTAACCTCAAATTCATCCTTTAATGCTTATAAAAATTCCCAATAAATTTCAAAAAATTCTTAAATTCATTTACTTGAGCTTTATTATTTATTTCAATTATTTATTTTATTTGATAATATTTTTAATTACTTTTAAACTCGATTATTAATCCCTAATGATGCTTATATGAGATGTAGATCTCACACCATTCCCTGGCCTTTGAGACGCTCGGTGATCCATCTCCTCATGTCATTGATATTGGTCAGCATAGAGTTGTCATTATCTGGGCAGGGCAGTCCTACTTGGCAATCCTCCTATGCGAGAACCTTGGGACGGAGATGGTCCCTAAGATCCCTCACTGAATTCATAGAATATTCTGGGCGGGCACTGCGAGTCCAGCTATAGGTCCGGTTGTGATGTTCACTCGGCTATGGGGGATCCCTAACAACCCTCCTCCACTCTTGGCGGCGAGGTGGATCCCTTATGCCTCGGTGGCGTTCTCTGGCTCCCAGAAGGTTGAAGATGGGCATTGCGGTCTTGGTTTTCCTCTAGGGACCTTGGTGGAGGTTGCTTGTTACCTATGGGCCACTCACGATGATTCTGCTAAGGCTGTCTGGTCAGCCTCTCTACTTGTCTTTCCAGGTGCCTAATGGTCTGGGTCTAGGTCTTGATGATTTCTGTCAAATTCTCATCCCTGATTTATCTGGATCTGAATAGGGATCGAGAGCAATTTGAACGAGACCGACTATCTCCTTCCTGAAAATACTCTCCCTCTCTACTCTGGTATATCTCAACTTTTGGGCAATCGTCTTGGACCCTCTGTGGGCTCTCCTTAGTGCCTCTGGAAGAAATTTTGTGGTTCCCAGTTAGGCTAGGAGTGCTTACACGAGTGCCCTAAATACGAGTATGGGTGTTCCTAACTTTTTTTGGTTTTGGAGGCGGATTGAAGTGCCCCCCCCCCCGGTTTCCCCTCTCCGGGCATCTCTTTGATGATTGGGGTATCATGATTGTTGGTGTCCATCTCTGCGTGCTGAACTGGTACATGGCTTTTGATTCTGGTTTACTTTCTGATCGTGTGTAGCTTTTTTACAAATGATGCCAATTGTGCGGGGGGAACTTGGGATCAGGATTACCTCCGAAATAGTCCCGCTTTTCTGGATTAATCTGGTTATCTGATGCTTTCCTTGTATTGATTCCTATTTTTGCACTCACAAAAAAGGGTTAAAAGATCTCCCGCCGCTGTGGCCGGAAGGTAGGGATGGCAAAAGGGCCGCTCAGGACTGAATACCACTATATCTGTCCATGTTCCCCAAACCCCTATATGTCCCCATCCCCGCCCCCGAATGGGGATTGGGGATCCAAATGAAGATTCGTATATCAGAATATTTTTGCTTTCCTTGTTGGGAAAATTAAAAAAAGTTTAAAATAAAAACAACATTGTAATATTACAGCTTTACAAACTCTAAAGCATAAAAATATATAAATCTATATCAATGCTTTTACCAAGATCTCAAGAAATACATGCAAAAAAATTATACAAGAGAAACAATAATATTGATTGTAAAAAATTTGACATCAGTTACTCAAAAATTCTCACATCCAAGATAGATACTAACATAATAAACCCGCAATCCTATTGTAAAGCAATATTACTATGGTATTATATTAAAGATAATACGGGTCGGTTAAGTTGTAGATTTGTGGGTTATGGGTATCCGGGTTGATTCGGGAATGCGGCTGATTTGGAGAACAATTATGCATCACTCCATCCTCGTCTTGTCCCCAATTTTTTTAAAATATAAATCCCTAAATCTACCTCATTTCCCAAAAAAATCTCCAAATTATTGATCCATTTAGAGGGAGGAACGGATCGGATTCGAACAGATCAAACAAGATGTCCATCCAATAATTAAATTAGTCCACTGATCAACTTAATAAAAAGAAAACTCTAAGTAAAAAAACAAGTTCTTAAGGAATTCGTAAGTCAGAAACCAATTACCTCCTACTGCAGTTTAAACATTACTTTTATACAATGGTCATCCACAATCTTAGAGTTCTTTCGAATTACTAGTTTCTCATCAGTAATTAGGATAAGATCAGAACTTCCCATCTCAATCCTTTTTGAGTTCTATCTATTCTGTCTTTTTTCTGGTATGTTTCTTCTTTGGAAAGACTCCTTGTCCTAGTAGAAATAGAAAATTTCTCGTATTCTTAGCTCGAAATTTATCCTTTCACGCCAAGTAGCTGGGACACGTGTATTAGCTATTATCCACTGGTCGACTAATATTTGTATACATCACCTGCGACCTTTGCCGCACCAATTAACTTAATATCGCACTGCCAGAATATTACACAACACATGACTGACATAATCCGCAATAAAGGAAAATTAGTTGACATGTGGCTAATTATATCAAATATTCACCAGCATGTGTCTCATTATATAATATCAAACTCGTACTGTCAGGATGTCACGTCACACAAGACTGACTTAATCCGTAGTACGAAACAACTGATTGCATGTTGATATGCCAGGTTTGTCCAAGAAAGTATTTGATGAAACCATACATAGTGTAGTACTTACTGGATTTTTGGAGCAATTAGAAATTGAGGTGGGGAACACTACACCAATGTGCGTTTCTCCTCCAGGAGGTGTATGGCAAGACAGGAGATGGGCAGGAAAGGCCATATACGCGGCAGACAAAGAAGCCTTCTATGTTTTCTTGATCTCTAACACCTTAATCTCTTTCCTTTCCTTTCAGGTTTGAGATATTGGTCTCCATGGTGTCAATGATCATAACTTGCAGGTCTGCAATTTTTAATGTAACTCCGGGTGAATCAGCAAGATTTCCATGCATTTTATAAACAGTTTGGGGGATTTCCATGCATTTTATAAACAGTTTGGGGGCCTTTTCTAGTAAACGATGTATCTACAGATGCAACAGCACAATATAGACAGATTAGGATGAAACAGTTGATGTCCTCCCAGTATAGTGCATGGATGTAGTAGGCTTTTTGTACAAACTACTGTGTCCAACTCCATAATTCTTATTTGTACAAACAGGTAGTGGTATATTTAATCACACAAGTACCACCAGCTCATCAATGCATCAAGCATTATGGCTTTTTTTGCAAAGTAGCCAAGTATTATCAAAAGTGAAACCAATTTAGAACTCAAAGCTCTTCCATCAAAACCGAATTTACCTTTTCGGTTCCCCAGGTACAACTAACCATCACAAACTAATGCATTTGACAAGCATAAAGTGTCAAAGAAAAGAGCGGCTGCGAATAAAACGATCATCACTCTCAAGCTTAAATAAATAGATAAATAAAGCACAACAGCACACTAAATCAGTAATCCCGAGTTAAGCCTACAATCATCCAAAATAAGCTACAACAATATCAAAATTGGACAGAAAAGAGCAGTGAAGATGAAACATATAAGTATCAAACTTGCATATCCTAGTTGACTTAAATCAAGTGATTTCAGATATTCAAAAGTAAAGAAACAAATCAAGATCAAATCAATGCCCATCCATCAAAACCAATCCAACTTTTGTGCTTTTCCAATTCGAACTATCACGACAAATTAAAGAAATGGAAACCAATAAAAGTAAAAGCAACGAGAACCATAGAAGCATTATTCTGATGCTTAAAGAGAAACCAAACGGAACAATTCGATTTATAATAAATCCAAATTAAGTTACAAAAAGACCAAATTTGAACACAGAAGAGCACTAAACAAGAAAACCTAACCACCCACCCAAACCTACATGCACTAGTTAAGAGAATCGAACCTGACAAATTCCAATTAACATCTCTTCAAATTCAGGACTGTGGGGTACCCATTCTCTTTGCTTTCTTATTTCTAGTCTCCGAGAATGCCTTCCCAAAGGCCTCAACAATCCGCTGCTGTGACTCCAAAATCATCTGTGTCCTCTTCATCTCCATTTCCATCCTCATCGCCTCCACCTCCCTTGTCATCTCCATTTTCATTGTCTCCATCCTCACAAAGCCGTCTCCTAACGCCTTAATCGCCCCCACTATCTCTGCCGCCCCCTCCCCCTCTCTCTTCTTCCCAACAACCTCAACACCACCAGCAGCACCACCTCCGCTCCTCTTACCAAACGCCCAATTATCTGTATACCTATTTCTCAAAACCCTAGTTGACCCAAAACCAGAGTTAGCCTCAGGGTTAGTATAAATCTTCGCCTGAGATGGGGGTCCGCTCGAGCGGGCTGGAAGTCTCATCCGAAACCCACCTTTTCCGCCCAACCCATTACTAATCGACGTATCAACACTCCGATTCTGACGAACTACACCGCGCTTGACGCTCTGATATAAATCTTCTTCTTCATTATCCTCATTGTCGTCGTCTTCGGGGATGAGGTCTGGTGAAGCGGCGGCATCCGGACCCTTCTCCATGGATTCCATGCGCTTGTAGTGCACCCAAGAGGAGTTGAATCGGTGGCCTTTAGGGTACAATAAAGCACGTGGAAGCTCCGTACGGTACCGTTTACGGAGCTTCTCCATCTTGTGGCGACACTGTACGGAGGTCTTTGTCGGGTTTCCCGACGATAGAGGACAGAGGGAGGCGACGGCGTCGGCGACCTCCTGCCAGTGATTGGCCCTCAGATTTCCTCGCCGGAGAGAATACCACTTGTCGCGGTAGGCGTCGATCAAAGCCACTGTCTCGTCGTGGGACCAGCACGGCGGAGGGAGCCTCCGCGAAAGTACTGCGGCTGAGGAGGTGGTCGGTTGCGCTATCAGAGCCAGCTGGTCTTGTGGCGAAGAAGGGGGTGATGATTCATCCATGGTGGAGGCAGGAGGCGAGATGAAGGATAAGATTCCTGACGTAGTATATATCACGGGAAGGAAGAGAGAGAGAATAAGAAGATGCGATTGTTGTGGCGGTGGGTAGTCGTGATATGTGGTGGTGACATGTTGGTAATTATCAGCTCCGATTTGGGTTTTTTAAAGAGGTTGGGTGGCGAGGGTGGAGATATTGCGGCTGATTTTGGGATCTAGAAAGATGAGAGCCGCCGCTTAGGGTGAGGCAGGGCTATCGTGCACGCTGGGTGCGCATCCAAACAAAGGGGAGTGTTTACTCTTGACCGCCACCCATTGTGGGTCGTGTTTCGTACCCGCCGCCCTCGCCCGCCCGCCCGTGGGCGCCCGGGGTAGGCGGCTCTGATTTAGATTTGGGCTCTTCTCTTTTATATCAGAGGAATGAAATAGGGATTCTTTGTATGTTTGTCATCATGAGCAATGAGATCCAAATATAATTCATCTATCACGAGCAATGTGATATATAACATCAATGATTTTTCTATTGATGTTTACAAGTAATTGTTCGTTGAATATTGTTTAAACAAAGAATTGTTAATATCTAATCCAAAGTGCACTCTCCTCCGGCTTTTGAAAAATAAAATACGTAAGTACGAGAAATTCATCAAAGGTGTTTGCAATGTTTTAAAACCTGAACCTGTCAAGGTAATGGGCGGATGGGTAATCGATTTAACTGTTAGCAAACTGCGACATTATAATCACTTCGTAAATATTCTTTATTTACTTTTTTCTAAAAATACGAAAAATTGATTTTTACCGGTTCAATTGATTTTTTATCGATTCAAAAGGTTCAACCAGTGCACCAACCCCTGTTATCAATTTCTAGATTAATTTTTGATTTTTTATAGCTTTTTAGGAAGAACCAAAACGGTTTGGGAACCAAAACCCCAAAAGTCCAATTTTAAAAACACTAGGGCCTTGTAGGGAACTGTTTCAGATTTTTGTTTTTTGTTTTTATTTTCATTTTTTTCAAAAATTAAAAAGAAAGTTTGTTTGGTTATCTGCTTTTACTTTCAAATTATTATACATTGACCTTCAAATTTATTTTTTTATCAATTCTACATAAATTATTTTTCAAGTCATCTGTGTTCTATTTTTTGTTTTCAAAAAAAATAAAAGTAGAAAAAGTGTGTTTTCTATTTTCTGTTTTCTATTTATAAAAAAAGAGACAAAATGAAAAACAGAAAACAAAAACAATTTCAAACATATCATAGGTATTTGTACTAAAAGTTTCTTGCAAGTACAATTATCTAAGTTTTCAATAAAGTAACTAGGAAAACAAAAAATCAAAATACTTCTGCGACACCTAGCATGAAAACACATGTAAGTCTCCTCAAAATCCCCTACAAACAATAAATAATCACAAGAATGTTATTTTAATCTTGCACTGATGAGGGGTTTTGGGCGTGAGCTCAGATCTCTATATCCAGATGCAAAACTTATCTATTGAATGAGAGTTGCCGAGTTAGAAGAGCTGATCTAGTTGCGGATCAACCCCACCACAGCTCTGTTATGACACGGACGGGTGAAAATTAATACTACGTGAGGTCCCTGGGAGCTTCACTTTCAATGGGAGAGGAACGAGGGAAAACTCTCGCGTATTTGATGTTTCAATATGGATCCTAAGGGATCCAACTACTATATACGGAAGATGCGCCTTTTATTCCGGAAAGATAGGAGGAGATAAAGAAACATTTTTAATGCTACGAGAGGCTCGTTAAGGCAACGGGGGTATAAAACCCCAAGCAATCTACCATGCCAGGTAACAAAAAAACCTAAACATCTTTCCACTTCATTCTCTCATTCACCATAATCAGTTACTGACTTAGGCATCAAAAGGTATTTGGCCGGCACCCCACCGGTGTCAAGTTTATCTTTGCAGGGTTGCCAAGGACGAGGAAGAGAAGGATTGTAATATTTGTTTCTTTTATTTAATGAATTATAAGACGTTTTAATAATTTTTCAAAGAGGATTGAAAGGAATTATTTTTTATATACTTCATGTTAAGTATAAACCAAAGAAATAAGTAATTAAGGGATTGAACTTTATAAAATATGCTTAAAAGAATGTAAGTATATTAAAAGTGAGAATAATGGCACACAAGGGTAAATACATGGATTAGTAGAGTGGTAAGGGAGTAAAAGAGATAAAAAATCTATATTAGGGGTTCCATTAGTTTAATCTCATATTATGTGCTAATTGTGTTTGAGATTGAGAGAAAAGGGAGGCTAGGGTTCCAAAAGTGATTAGTGGAGATTTAAGGTTTTGGAAGATTTAGAGTGAAGATTTGAAGAAGAAGTCTTCTACAACTTTAATTCTAAGGTAATCACGAATCTAATGATAAATTTTTTGTGGTTATATCACTTTGCATGTGGTCTAGATCTGAATCCTAATCACTAATCTCGTTTTTTTGGGAAAAACTATAGGTTTAAGGGTGGATCATTGGGATTTGAGGGTGTTTAAGAGTTGATTAATGCCACAAATTGAGTATGTTTAGGATACACATGTTTAGAACACTTTGGTACATATGATTTTTGGGTTTTGAGGCAAAAAGATCGAAGTTGGTAAGGTTGAAGAAGAAGTAGTTCATCAAAAAAAATTCTGAAAATTTATTCTGCACAGGCGGGTACCGGTCCCTCATATGTAGGGAGACCAGTCCCCCGGGAATGTAGTAGGGTACCCAAGTGGCGGGTACCGGTCCCCTATATGGTGGGAGACCGGTCCCTCCTGGTTTTTCTGGCAGATTTTTAGTACTTTTCGGAGTGTTCGGTTATGGACTTGGGATGTGTTTAGAAGGTATTAGGGGCTATTTAAAGACTCTAATAAGTTGTTTAAAGACGATTATCTATTCAATTGATCTAATTTAATGATTTCGTTATCTTCTTGTCAAGATATCTATCAATGTGGACTGAAATTATAATTGTTTTGACAGGGACACTCGAGGAAGGCATTGAGGCCTCACTCAAAGGCAAGGAGAAGGTTTGAAAAACGGTATTGGTGAGTGTAGGTTTATAACATTTTAATGGTACAGTACCAAGTACGGTATTGATTTTTATTGTTGTTACACTTGTTGATAGCATGTTTTGTTGAGAATAATGTGAGAATGACATGAAATGAAAAGATATATGTTATGAGATATGGATAAGCATAATATATAAGCATGTATTATGCATGACATGCGTGGGACGTGTGGCGTTATTGACAATCATAGTAAGTCCAATTGTTGGCAATCTGAGTAAGTCCAACGGGTGCGCGGGGCGTATCCCACAACTCTTGTATGTGGGGCGTACGAACTATTGCCTATATCAATAGCTATTTTTAGGGCATGAGATGCTCAAATCTTTTCAAAAAAGGGCTTCGGTCATCATATATAAAAGAATAATGCATGTGATGCACTTGTTAATTAAAGAGAAATGGTTCATAATTTACATAATCTTGATAATTATGTTGCTTGAGTTTTGAAAGTTAAAATGTTATATTCACACTCTATTTCCTTGTTTTTTTGGACTTGGAAATAGGTACCCAGTGTTAGAGGTCTACTACGAAGCTAGAGTGAAGTCTTGCAGGCAGAAGTGATCAGTGGTGACTTGTGGTAGTAGCTAACCTTTCTAGCTTGCTTATTTCCATTTTTAGTTGTTGTTTCTTTAAGAGATTTTCTTCAGTAGAACTTTTGTTTGAGTTAGCACTTCTAGTTGTTAATGCAGTTTTTGGGCACTTACATCATAGAGGCATTGAACTATTGTTGGAGAATGGTAATCCTTTTATTTGTCGTAATTTAAGATTTTTTGAGGTATGTTGAAAGAAAAAATTTTATTCCGCGTTTTTAAATGGTTATTTGAGTTTGGGATGTTACAACTTGGTATCAGAGCTTAGGTTCTAGCTCTGAGTTAGGGGACCATGTGACTAATTGAAATTTGTACTTGAGGTGTGAGTTTGAGGTAATTGTTGGGAGTTGTGGTATTAGTGTTTTGTGACTATTATGTGTCTTTGACACCCATGGGACTTGTCTTGAAATCTAATTGGAAGAACGCCTGATCAACGTTCTCTTTCAATGGGAAGTCTTGGGAAGTTAAGTGGAAAAGCATAGTATAACAAAATGCTAAGGTTAGGGTGGCTAAGTAGTGGACCATAGGATGTCAAGTCATGCATTGAGTCATTGAGGTGTGTTTGACTAACGCGTGAGTTTTTGACATCTAATACTTGTTTCCATCATGTTGTTTATTGTGTTGTGATTTTCAAGAAAATAATGGAGCAGAACAACCAAAGGGGTGAAGAAGAGGCTAGTGTGAATGGTGGAAACCCAAATAATGGTGGGGGTGTTCCACCTGTAGTTGGAGAGGAGGCCCGAATGATGGTCGCCATCACTCAATTGGTAGAGAGACAATAAATGTTAATTCAAATGCAAGCCAATCAGAATGTGGAGAGAGGTATGTGTACGGGTCTTTTGGAAAGATTTAAAAGGTTGTGTAGTATGGTATTTGAGGGATCTAATAATTCCGAAGTGGCTGAGGAGTGGCTGAAGGAGGTGGAGTTGGTGTTAGACACTATGGGAGTTGAGGGAGATTAGAGGGTAATACTGGCGACCTTTTTTTAGAGGTGAGGCTATGAATTGGTGGAGTGCATTTAAAAGGCAAGAGGTGACACTAGCACTTGGAGCGGAGCCGGTCGCGCCCAGGGCTATCACTTGGAATAGGTTTATCCAGGGATTTAACAATAAATTTTATCCCGATAGTTTCCGTTTTGGGCAGGAGGTGACTTTTACAAACTTGAAGCAAGGGAGTATGTCAATGAGTGAGTATGAGGCGAGATTTACTGCCTTGTCTCAGTATGTACCGTACATAGTGAGTACGGAAGATTTGAAGTGTAGGCAGTTCAGGTTGGGTTTGGCACTGGGAGTTGCTTCGAGGTTGTTATCTTTTAGAGAGAGGGATTATTCAGATCTTGTGGATATGGCGACAAGGATGTGGAAAGATATTCAGGATTATCGGGAAAATAGAGTCGTTTAAAAAGACGAATTTGGAGAATAGTGGAAAATCTGGAGGTAACAATTTTAGGAGTAGCGATTCAAAATCAAGGTTTGACAAAGGGAGGAGTGGTGGAGGAAATAGAAACCAATGGAGTGGTTGGAGTGGAAACCAAGAGAGGAGTGTGAATAAATAATCGGGTTGGTAGAGGCTTTTCCAGGCGGTGTTTTAAATGTGAGTCACTGGATCATATTGCTAGAGATTGTGCATCGGGGAACAACGGGCTGAAATGTTTCAAGTGTGGGGGAATGGGTCACAAGGCTATGCAGTGTGTTCAGCAGCAGACACAGTTAGCGATTGTATTAGTGGGGAGTGTGGCAGGGGGTGCTAACAAGGGAACTGTGGGTCAGCCTTCTCACGACAGGGTGTTTGCTCTAGATCGAAAAGTGACTCAAACAGATCCAGACATGGTGACAGGTATGATTCATGTATCTACTTTCTATGAACGATTTTTGATAGATTCTGGTACCACACACTCTTTTGTATCCACTATTTTTGGTTCACATATGGATAGAGTTTTGTCACTGATAGGCCACACTTTGCTTGTGTCGACACCAATGGGTAACGAGCCTTTGTTGTCAGATTTGATTCCACTAGATATAATAGATTTGAATGTGATTTTGGGGATGGATTTCTTAGCCACTCATTTTGCCGTTATCGATTGTGTTAGTAAGGAAGTGTTATTTCGCATTCCGGGGAAAGCTAATTTGAAAATTTGTGGTGATAGTGTGGTAATGCCTAGGTATGCCATCTCGTCCTTGAAGGCTATGTCTTTGTTAATTAAGGGTTGTGAAGGGTTCTTAGCTTATGTGATTGATTCTGAGAAGGGGGAGAGGAGTATTGAGGATATTCCTATTTTGAGGGATTTTCAAGATGTTTTTCTGGAAGAGTTGCCGGGGATAGTTCCAATTAGAGAAGTGGAGTTCATGATTGAGTTGGTTCCGGGTATTAGTCCTATATCTATTGCTCCTTATAGGATGGCACCTGCCAAACTCTATGAATTAAAAATGCAGTTGAAGGAGTTACTTGACAAGGGATTCATTAGACCTAGTGTCTCTCCTTGGGGAGCACTCGTACTATTTGTAAAGAAGAAGAATGGTTCGATGAGAATGTGCATAGACTATAGACAATTGAACAAAGTCACTGTGAGAAACAAATACCCATTGCCTAGGATTGATGATCTTTTTGACCAACTACAGGGTGCTTTAGTGTTTTCGAAAATTGATTTGAGGTCCGGTTATCACCAACTGAAAGTTAGGGACTGTGATGTCGCAAAAATGATTTTTCATACTAGATATGGACACTATGAGTGTATGGTTATGCCTTTTGGGTTGACAAATGCACCTGTGGTATTTATGGACTTGATGAATAGGGTGTTTTAGTCCTATTTGGATTTCATTGTTATAGTGTTCATTTATGATATTTTGGTGTATTCGCGGTCTAGAGAAGAACATGAGAAACATTTGGGTTTGGTGTTGCAAAAATTGAGGGAGAAACAATTGTATGGGAAATTTAGCAAATGTGAATTTTGACTTGATCGGGTGGTCTTTTTTGGACATGTCATCTCTAGTGAGGGTATTTGTGTAGACCCTAAAAAGAGTGAGGCTGTGGTAAATTGGGAGAGACCTACTTGCGTGACTGAAATTCGTAGTTTCTTGGGACTATCGTGCTATTACAGGCGGTTCATTGAAAATTTTTCGTCTATTGCTATGCCTTTGACTATGCTTACTAGAAAGGGGGTTAAATTTGTATGGTC
>NMUG010005340.1:0-13196 GCA_002855965.1 Monotropa hypopitys | reverse complement strand
GAATTCAAAGAATAACACAAGAATAAGATTTTCCTAATTTGATTAATATTTTAAATGAAAATCACAACACAAAGTCAAGAAAAATAATTTCCAAAAGTGTTGAATGATTAAAACCCTAGATGACAAAATTAGGTATCAACACTAGAGTGTAAAATTGATTGATTAATCTTCAAAAGAAAAACTAATTCTAAACAATAAACAAAAGTCAACAAAGATATTATAATAAGCAATCAAGATTCTCTAAACAAATGAAAGCGTATTCAAAAACAATTAATAGAGAATCTAAACAAGGATCAACACAAGGGATTTAATAGCCAAGTTTCAAAATTTGTATTCAATAGAGTTTGAGGATTCAGAGTTGCCTTGTGAGGCAAAATTTTGGTTAAAAAGAATTAGTAGAGTTTTTGAGGTTATAAAAGTATCGAATGATGAAAGAGTGAGATTATCAACCTTTAGTTTTAAGGGTGAGGCTTTATGTTGATGGGAAGCCATGGGGCATCAGTTATCGGCTCCCTTGCCGAGATTGTTACCTGTTGCAGCTAGGGTGATCACTGGGGAGATGTTTATGGAAAGTCTTAATGAACATTATTGTCCAAAAAGTTATAGACTAGAGCAAGATATGGCATTCATATGCTTGAGGCAGGGGGTGAGATGAGTGTGGCAAAATATGAGACGAGATTGGCAGCTTTGCCTAGATATGTGGCGGAATTGGTAGACTTGCAGGAGAAAAAGCGTATAAGGTTTAGAAATGGGTTGGAACCCAAGATCTTATCTAAGTTAATTGCATATATAGAGAAAGATTATGCCGATTTGGTAGATATAGCGAGAAGAATTGGGGAGGATAATGCCAAGATGGCCGAACATTGGCATAGCCACAAAAGAAGTAAAATTGAGTTTTCTTTTATAAACAAATTGGGTGATGTTAGCATGGTTCATAAGACGGAGAATATCATGATGGCAAGGTCTAAAGGAAAAAGTGATTAACTTGGTAGTGGGAAATTGAGTCAAAATGTAAGATCACAAATTTGTGCAAGTGATTGTGATTCTTCTAAGAGGTGTTTCAGTTGTGGAGCTTTAGGTCATAGGATGAGAGAGTGTGTTGCTAAGGCTCAAGGTTTCAAATGTTTTAGATGTAACAAGTTTGAGCACAAAGTGGTTCAGTGTCCGCAAAATCAAAATGAGTTGCAGGTGGCTTTGGTAAATCAAATGGTGGATAAGTATCCTATGAAGAAGGGAAATATAGCATGCTTTGAGTATAAGGAAGTTTGACACATAAGGTCTAAGTGTCCTAAACTTCCAGTGTGGATTGAGGAAGCAGTGGGTGGTATTATATCCAAGAGCAAGAAGGGAAAGAGTATCGCATCCCCCATCCCCAAGAAGGGGAAGCAGTGGGTGATATTGTGGGGCCCGTATGGAAATTTGATTTCGGGGTTTTGTTTAAAATATTATTTTATGTTATCCTGTAAAAAATTAGTTTATGTATAAAATTTCCTTAATCGTTTGAAAGCTAATTTTTTATAGGATAACATAAAATAATATTTTAAACAAAATCCCGAAATCAAATTTTCCATACAGGCCCCACACTGTTGTGTAAAAAAATGGGGTTGGGGATAGAGTATGATGCATATCATTTTTTGATATAGTTATGCTATGGAGCCTACTTCATCCTCAAGCTCATCCCCAATCCTGTTTTTCTACATAACAGGGTGGGACCCATAAGAAAAATTTAATTTTGGGGTTTTGTTTAAAATATTATTTTATGGTATCTTATAAAAAAATTAGCTTAATTGGATAATGTATAAAAAAATTTTAATCATTTGAATTTTCATCTTGTAAATAGTTTAAACTGTGAATCAAAATTCAAACGATTAAGAAAATTTTATATATTATCCGATTAAGCTAATTTTTTATAGGATACCATAAAATAATAATTTAAAAATAACTCCGAAATTAGATTTTCCTTACGGACCCCACCCTGTTGTGTAAAAAAACAGGGTTGGGGATGAGGTTGGGGCTAGGGTAGGCTACATATCTTTATTGTTTTTTGATATGCCAATTACCTACTTTAAATTCAAGTACATGGCAATACGAAATACTGCCATTTTTGATAATTTTGTAACCGTAAACTAATTTTATAATATTTTGATATTAGATATATACATCGTTAGAATCATAGCAGCGATCTTACCTTAGGGTGATAGACGATTTGCGCGTCGGGGCATCGGATTTCCGATCTTGATTTCCTTTTCTCCTTCCTCCCGAACTCCCACGGGAGCTTTTCTCACTCTGTTTGGTTTTTCTTTTCCTTTTGTTTTTAATTTTAATTTTCATAATTCTTTTAGAAATAAATTGAATTAATCTTTCCATTACATTTCGATGCAGAAGGGTACATCATAATTACGTTGATTCCTAATCAAATTTTTATATTTTGTATATTATACAATAATTCTTTTTAACTTCTTTTTATTTCTAAATTATTTTCTTATTTCCAAAAATTCTCGAACTTCACCAAAAAAAATTATTTGTCTTTTTGGATTTAATTTAATTTTATATAACTTAATTTCATTAATTTAAATCCCTTAATTAATTTCTATCTTCTTAATTTCTAAATTAAACATAATTTTTAAACCCTAAATATTCAGGTTTTACATCTTACCGCTTGTTGTTGGCATTATAGAGACAGCATAGGAAGAGATGGCCCCAACAAATCATCATAATTGAATAAGGAGGCTCTAGCTAAGCTCCGAGCAAAAGGGGGTAGCTTAGCTCATGGTCAGACTAGTGAGAAGAAGAATTTGTCTTTCCATTCCTTCACGGAGGAGGGCAATTTTCTATTCATGAAAGAGGCATGTGGCCTCTTGAAAAAATACCACCACCCGACAATATGTGGAACTTCTTTGATCATAAAAAGATTTTAAAATATCAATACCTTTAGAGGAGTATGGCTATCTAACATGGCTAGCCATAGAATGACACAGCCAATGAGAAGTCTATACCCGTTTGGGGCCAATTGGCCAAGGGCAAGCCCAAATTTCAATAAGACTCGCATGACGATGTTTGGTAAAGGGAGACAAAGACCAGCCTCGAAAGCATCGTAATAGATTCATATTTCATCTAGAGATACATCAAAGGCCCTTTCATCAGGATTAGGAACCCTAAGATGAATGGTGTCAAGGATTTGAAATCTACGATGGATAGATCAGTAGAGTTCATGTTGGAGGCATAGTTGGCGGCTAAATAAGAAAACCTAGGTCTAGGGTAAGACTGATTTTGGGGAATGGGTTCCACCCCAACCTGCCCAGACGGACCAACTGGTTCATCCTCCGAATAGGGGGCCTTTACTGCTAGAGCCTTTATACCACATCCCATCAAGGGCTCCTCCTCCTCCTCCTCTGTATACTCATATATTACGATGGGGTTTATAGTGGGATCAGGTCTCACGGGATCAAACTCCGATATGGTAAGAATAAGATTAACAAGGAAGGTAAGAGATGAGAATAGGACGTACCTAGTAAGGAAGAATGAAGTTCTCAAGTGATTGCCGGAGGGGGAGTTAGATGATGTTTGGAAGAAATGATTTATAATGGATTTCGACAAAACTAAAATGGTGACAGTTAGTGGCAACACTTTGAAATTTGAACCACCTTCTAATCTTCACCATGTAAATTTTTAAATATGGACGGCCACATGGCCACGATGTGACCCCTATCATTCGCATTCAATGCCATGCACGCTCACCCAAAAACGATAGTTATCACCAAGCAATGGAAGCTTGTTTCCAGTGAGATGAGCTCCTTACATTCCAAAGGAAATAGGAGTGTAGCTGATGAGGGGTACCGGGCAAGATATCGTTATCCTAACCTAATCTAGAGGTGGGTTGAGTACAAGGAGCTATTGAGCTCGGCCAAGGCCCAGGTGGGGTTCAATGACATCGCTCAGTCTAACTGATGAGCTGAACTGAGCTCTACCATGCCCGAGAGGAGCTCAGTTACAATTGAGGTGAGCCCCACTACGGCAGAGGTGAGTAGGAGATCAGCCCAGGAGACCCCACGTGGTATTTCACTACGATTATGGAAGGAATTGAATGATATTCCCGCCTCTTTGCATGTTTGAATTAAATAATTGAGTTACTAGATATGGAAGACAACCTTCCTTTTCGGGAAGATAGAAAGAGATAATGATACTTTCCTAAATCTACGAGAACCACCTAAAGTTACGAGAGGTATAAATATTAAATGATGCACTGCTCCAATGTAACAAACCTTAGCAAAATATTGTTGCCCATTCTACTACCGAAGCTGAGTATTGTGCTCTGTAATATGCCACTCAAGAACTTCTCTGAATTCGTTGGTTACTTGAGGATGTGGTAGTGACTCACTCCACTGCAACTAACATCAGTTGTGATAATCATAGTGCTATTCAGATTGCTTACAATGATACTTTTTATGAGCGCACAAAGCACATTGAGATTGATTGTCACTTTGTGCTTCGTCATCTTACTCTTGACACTATTGCACTTCGCTCTATTGCTTTCGATGATCAGACTGCTGATGTCTTTGCTAAGGCTCATCCTCTAGTACGCCTTCAAGATTTGGTATTCAAAACTCAAGTTATTCTCCATCTTACCAACTTGAGTTTGAGGGAGTGTTAGTGTTGTATATTCTTTATTGTACTTTTATCCCACATCAATAATTTATAAGTTTAATAGCGTTAGTCCAAGCGTATAAATAAACCCTTACATTGTACATGTAAATCATATGATTCAATACAAGAGTTTACTCCTCTTTTTTATTCATTTATCAAGAACGTCTCTAAGAGACCCAACCCTGTGTCTTAGAATCCAAGTAACCTATTTAGTTTCAACAACTTAGGCATATTACTACTAGTCATGACTCAAAAGAATGCCACACAGAATTCACTATTTCCCAAACAAGCTCTTTCGTTTTCTTTTCATAACTCAATCATTTTGGATTCTCTCATAAAATGTAACTTATTTTATTTTTTCTAAACAAACTTAATAACTATCTCTTTTAAAACGTATAAGTATTTTCTAAATTCCAATGGCACTAAATTTAAACAAGAGAAATGTATATCTATATAATAAAATAGGAAAGAATCTTAATAGATGATAAAATAATATATAATTTCACACAATTTTAATCTTTTATTTTATCAGATCTAACGGTCTAAAAATATCTCTCACAAATTTTTCAATGACACTTATATAAACATGTTGTATTTGTTTTGCGAAAACTTATAACACTCATTAATTATATTTTACTCACTCATTAATTATTTTTTATTTTTTATTCTCTAACATAATTATATTTTACTCATATTCTTAATTATATTGTACCCCATGATATATTTATATCTTAACTCTACCATAATATTTTACTCAACTCCTTAATGATATTTTATCTCATACCCTAATATTTTATCCAATCCTTAATCATATTTTACATCTATAAAGTATTTATTTTACGTTTTTAAAGTATCTATTTTATCTCACTTGGTCTGCTGTATTTTATTATCTACAACTTTTGTTACTGCAGCACATGTACAGACACAATGTTGATTTGTGCTTTTAGCATTGATATTTTGCTATTTTCAAATGTACCTTCATTATTTATACAAAATTTATTAAGAACGTAAATTATAATACCTTTTTGCATCGTGTCTTTAACCATGAACTTTTGCGTATTACATGTCATGATACATTTAGAGGATTCAATTCTCATCTTCCAAAGAATAGGACCACCCTTATTGTTTTTCTCCACACTCCATGTTTTCTCTAATGTTGGATGTAGGACTAGGCATCCCCTCTCCCCTCGAATATTCAGCTCAAGTCTATCCACGGGCTTTATCTGACAAAATTTTTCCCCTGAGTGGACTGTGCTGACCCCGCCCTTATAAAAATAAAGCACAGACTGGCCCACGGGCTCATGAACGGACTCATAAATGGGCTCGTGAAATTTAACTAAGTACATCAATCATAAAAATAAAGAATACATTTGTTAGAAAAATACATCATAAAAATTAAAGAAAAAATTATAAATTGTCAATTCACTCGACTAAAATTCCTTGACCACATGCCCTAAATACAGATAAATGGTTTTCAGACTGAGTTTTTGGGTTAGGCTATCAGGCTTTTGTTATATATGGGCCTTCGAACTGGACCTGAGATTCCAAGTGAAGTTCAGACTCGTCCATATTTCATCCACGTTAGCCAAAATCCGACTACTAAATGGGCTCAGGACGGGCAGGTCTGTCCCAATCTTCAGATCCACAGACTAAATGGTGAGGTTCCGCGTACTAAATGGTGAGACTTAGTTGGATGGATATTTTATCTTACTGTAAAAAGAGTCCTGCTAAGTACATGATAAGGGAAATAGGCCAAGGTCTCGGCCCAGAGCGATGCACACAGGTCATCCCATATGCCTACTCGGATGTGGCCTATGGCCGGGGGGCTCTGTCACAACTAAGCCGAGGAGAGTAGAGCATCCAAACAGGAAAAGCCTAGCAACGGTCATTTACATGAACGTTAGGAAGGATATTCAAGCTTGATTCCACCAGGGTACACGCGGTTGTATTCGCAACGTGATCACCGAGAATCGCGGGGTGTATTGGCGCTAATATGGAAGTTACCATTTGCGGTTGAGAAAGATAAGGAAACCACCCAGATGCTCCCGTGTATATCGGGGATGGCATCTAGTGTTTCCGGGTCCCAACTATTAGGTATATAAGGGAGACTTGATGAGAGAGAAAGGTATGCATTCATTCTCGCACTTACCCACTTCGTAAATTCTCTTCCTCTCCTTTAAACGGTTATTGACTTGATCGTCGGAGGTGATTTGGAGGCACCACCCCCTTCTCTCTGTGCCTCTAGATCGTTTCCCCTTTGCAGGTGATAACAGTCCTCGGACGTCCAGGAGTTGTTCTCATCAACAGTTGGGCAGAAAAGAAACCAATTCATCAGTTGCCGCCGTCTGTGGGAACGACTTGTGTTGTTCTACATTGGTGATAGATTTCCGATGGCTAACACTCGATCCGCTGTGCTACAAAATCTGTCGGAGATAACCCCAGAAATGTTTCTGGCCATGCAACGTCAAATTGTGTTGCTAACAAAGACTTTAGAGGAAACCCGTCAGGAGAATTAGCAGCTAAAGGCTCAGCAGAACCAACCACCGCCTCAGGCTCTCCAAGAGCAAGAGGAGATCCAGGAGATAGTGGAGGATAGCGAAGAAAGAAGGGAAGTTAGGAACAAAAACCAATCACAAAATGTCATGGATCCTCAGGCAAGCGTATCAACTAGATGCGGAGCCAATCAACTGCTGGAGCATCCGGATGAGGATCTTTTGTCCTCCATGAAGGCCCAGATTGATGGGATCCAGAGGCGTATCCAGGCAAAGACCCCTGCAACTGTTGAATAATTGATACATAACACCGATTCCCCCTTTTCCATCAATGTTCTGAATGCTCCTCTACCTCCTAAGTTCAAAATGCCCATGTTGGAGTCTTTTAATGGCACCTCAGACCCGCTGGACTATTTGGAGAGTTATAAAAATCTTATGACGCTCCAGGATATTCCCGGCAAGGTCATGTGTCAAGCCTTCCCCGTCACCTTAAAAGGAAGTGCTCACATGTGGTTTAATAAACTTAAACCTAGCAGTGTGGATAACTTCAAGGAGCTCAGCCAAAAATTCGTAAGTTACTTTATTGCCGGGCAACGTTATCGCAAGCCAGATACTCACCTGCTCACCGTCTGCCAGAAAAAGGGTGAATCAGTGCGAGAGTATACCTCGCGTTTCACCTAGGAGGCTATGCAGATCGAAAGCACAGACGACAAGATGGCAATGGCAGCATACATAGCTGGCCTGTGGTCAGGGACTTTGCTGTTCAACCTGACCCAGGACCTGCCCCGTGATATGGCTGAATTATTGATGAGGGCTCAGAAGCACATCAATGTAGAGGATGCTTTGAACGCGAGAAAGAACAGAGATGACGTCCACCAAGCCCAAGTGTCAGCTCCCCAGGGTCAAGCTGAGAAGCGAAGAAGGGATCTCCCTAAGGGGTCTTCCTATGAGCAGAAGGGAAAGAGGATAGACCAACGAGGTTCCCCGAGAAGAGGGTCTCCCAGGAGGAGTCCACACCAAAAGGTTGGCGGACTGCCAGAAAGGTATCGGAACTATACCCCATTGATTTCTTCTGTTGAACAGATTATGGAAGACCTCAAGAACGATCCTGACCTGAGGTGACCAGCTCGATTGAAGAGCAACCCAGAGAGGAGGTCAAAAGATAAGTATTGTCGCTTTCATAGAGATCATGGATATTACACCAATGATTGCATTGACCTTAAGGCCCAGATCGAGGAGTTGATTCAGAAGGGAAGGTTGCAAAGATTTGTGCAGAAATCAGAGCCTAGAGCTCAGCGTGATGTCCAGAGACGAGAGGAACGCGGCAGAGCCCCAGAAAACAATGACCCCATTGGAGAAATAAGGGTAGTTCATGGCGGATCGGCTGGAGGAGGGGAATCTAGCTCAGCTCGCAAGGCACACCTGAGAAAGCTACAAGTAGAAGACCCCATAGAGATCTACACGATGGGGAGACAATCGAAATGTGCAAGGAGAGAGGATTCCCTCATCATGTTCTCGGAAGGGGATGAGAATGGGACAATCTATCCCCATGATGACCCCCTTGTGGTCTCAATGACCATGGCCAACTATAAGACCCTAAGGATATTGATTGACAGCAGAAGCTCGGCAGATATCCTTTTCCTATATGCGTTTGATCAGCTCGGAGTGGGACGAGATCGGTTGAGACCAATGACATCACCGTTGGTCGGGTTTTCTGGAGATACGATCTACCCGAGAGGTCAGATTGCCTTGCCTGTAACACTGGGAGATGAAGTCAAGTAGGTAACTCAAATGATCGACTTCTTAGTTGTGGATGCCCATTCGGCTTACAATGCTATCGTAGGGAGAGTGCAACTCAACAAGGTGAAAGCAATCATCTCGACCTACCATTTGAAAGTAAAGTTCCCAACCCCTGGTGGAGTAGGAGAGCTCAAAGGGGATCAGAAGACAGCCAGAGAGTGTTACAATTTCTCGGTGAAACACCGTTATGAGGCCATGGCCATAGAAAAACTGGATGTCAGAGATCAAGAGAAGCTCATACAAGGGGAGCCAGTCGAACAGCTGATTTCTTTGGAGTTATGGCCAGATCAGCCCGGTCAGTCTATTCAGATTGGCACTGGGCTCAGCACGGAGGAAAGAGATCGGTTAGCAGATTATTTGCAGAGCAGCAGAGATGTGTTCGCATGGAACCATGAATATATTCTTGGGATAGACCCGAGGATAACAGTGCACCGACTGAATATAAACCCAGACTGCTGACCGGTCAAGCAAAGGAAGCAAAGGAAGAGGGTGTTCATACCCGAAATAAATCAAGCGGCTGTCAAGGAAGTGACCAAGTTGTTGAGAGCAAGATCAATTAGAGAGGCACAATATTCGGAGTGGATCTCTAATGTGGTAATGGTAAAAAAGTCATCAGGCCAGTGGAGGATGTGTGTGGACTACAAAGACCTCAACAAAGCCTGTCCAAAGGATAGCTTCCCCCTGCCGAGGATAGATCAGCTCGTCGATTCGACGTTAGGGTTCGAGCTATTGAGTTTCATGGATGCTTTTTCAGGTTACAACCAAATCCAGATGATTGAGGATGACTGTGAGAAGACTACCTTTGTACCTGACAGAGGTTTATATTGCTACAATGTGATGTCGTTTGGGCTAAAAATGCGGGTGCTACCTACTAGAGGCTCGCCAATAGAATGTTCAAGAACTTAATAGGCACATTTGTGGAGGTGTATGTGGATGATATGCTTGTTAAGAGCAGAAACAGAACTGACCATGTTGATGATCTGTCCAGAGCTTTCCAGGTGCTGAGGAAGTATGGGATGAAGCTCAATCCGGCTAAGTGCGCGTTCAGGGTGGCATCAGGGAAGTTCCTCAGCTTTATGGTTTCACACCGGGGGATAGAATCCAATCCATAGAAAATCAGAGCAGTCATGGAGATGAGATCTCCCACTACTGTTAAAGAAGTCCAGAGACTGACGGGATGCATGGAGGCCTTGAACCGCTTTGTGTCAAGAGCTACGGACAAGTGCCACCCATTCTTCAGAGTTTTGAAGAAGTCCTTCGAATGGATGGAATAAAGCGAGCAAGCCTTTGCCCAGCTCAAGCATTACCTCCGTAACTCTCCCCTACTGAGTCCAGCAAGAGATGGGGAGGAACTTTTCCTCTATGTTGCAGTTTCTGCTCAGGCGGTTAGCTCAGTACTGATCAGAGCAGAGGAAGGGGTCCAGTACCCCGTCTATTACACCAGCAAAGTATTGAGGGGAGCAGAAACTAGATACCCAAAGATTGAGAAGATGGCCTTTGTCGGGGTCACTGCAGCGAGGAGATTCAGGGCCTACTTCCAATCACATCCCATCATCATCCTGACCAACATGCCACTTAGGAGGGCGTTGTTCAACCCCGACACCTCAGGCAGATTAATCCAATGGTCATTGGAACTTGGGGAGTTCGACATAGACTACAGACCCAGAACTTCAATAAAGGGGCAAGCGGTCGCTGATTTCCTCGTGGAATATGCTATTCCAGATCCTGACATTGAGGAAGAAGACAGGCAAGTATGGCATCTTGGTGTCGATGGGTCGGTCACCAAGCGTGCCAGTGGGGTTGGTCTGCTGCTCACAATACCGGAAGGAAAAAATCGGAAGTACGCACTCAAATTCAACTTCAAAGCCACCAATAACCAAGCCAAGTATGAGGCACTTGTAATTGGGTTGCAGATAGTGCAAGTGATCGGCGTTAAGCGATTAGTTGTGGTTAGCGATTCCCAACTGGTGGTCGGTCAGGTGAATGAAGAATTCGAGGCTAAGGAAGAAACAATGCAATGGTACCTGGAGGTGGTCAGGAAGCTTAAGGGAATTTTTGTGGAATTTGATATTTCCTAGATACCAAGAGCAGAAAATCAAGACGCGGATGATCTGTCAAAAATGCCACCTCGCCAGGGGATCAGATCCTCGAAGGGATATTGGTGCGACAGTTAAATGAACCAAGCATTGGGGCCCTTGGGTCAATGGTTTTGGCCATTGACTGTTCCAACTCATGGGCCGCCCCAATCATTTCTTACATCAAGACCGGTGAGGTACCAGAAGACAAAAGGGAGGCCCGAAAACTCAGAATCAGTGCAGCAAAATATGTCATTATAGGTGATGTCCTCTACAGAAGAAGATTTTCACTGCCATACATGCAATGCATGATGATGATGGAGGCAACCAGGGTCATGGAGGAGGTCCACGAAGGCACCTGTGGAACTCACCAGGGGAGAAGAGCCCTGGCATACAAGATAGTGAGGCTAGGCTATTACTGGCCCACAATGCAAAAGGACTGCACCCATATGGTGAGAAAGTGTGATCCATGTCAGAAATTCGCCAATATCCCTCACAAACTGCCTACCCAGATGAGTCCGATGAGAGGTCCCTGACCTTTCGCACAATGGGGGATGGATTTTATTGCGCCGTTGCCGAGGGGAAGAAGTCAATTACAATACGCGATAGTGGCCATCGACTATTTCACCAAATGGGTGGAGGCCAAAGCACGGGCCACCATAACTGCTCAGGCAACCATCTCTTTCTTATGGTGGAATATCATATGCAGGTTTGGTCTGCTACGCGTGCTAGTAGTCGACCTGGGAAAGCAGTTCGACAACGCAAAATTTCAGAGCATTCTACAGTGCCAAGGCCATCTATGTGCACTACATGTTAAAAGCTTATCCTAGGGCCAATGGGCAAGCCGAGGTAACTAATCGGGAGATAAAGAAGGGATTAAAGAGAAGATTGAAAAACGCAAAGGGAGATTGGCCGAAGGAGTTGCATTCTATGCTCTGGGCATTTTGTACCATGCCAAGGACATCAACAGGGGAATCTCCCTATGCCCTATCCTTCGGAGTAGAACCGGTTGTACCGATTGAAGTAGAGATGCTCAATTACAGAACGGCATCACTGGGCGAAATTGAAAACAAGGAAGACTTAAGGACCGAGCTGGATCTCCTAGAGGAAAGAAGGGACATGGCAGCTGCGAAGAATATCATTTACAAACAACGGATGGCCAGATATCATGATGCTAAAGTGCTGCCGAGATTGTTTCAACCTGGTGACCTTGTGCTCAGGAAAGCAGACTGATTAGCCTACGATTTTGTAGTTCTTTAGGCAAATTCGACCTCTCTTTTGATCCATTTTGTGTAAATAACTTGTAAATATTGGATATAATTATGCTTGTTCTAGTTTTAGGTAATTTCAGGTTGTCTGCATCAATTTCAAGAAATTGAGGATGTTCTGTGAACATCGACTCAATAATGTAAGATAAATAAGGAGGCTTCAAAGCTCAACCGGTATGCAGTGAAGTCTTTCGGAAGAAACTGCAGTTCAACCGAGAGAAAGCAACTCATTCTGGGAAAATACACCGTCCACAAGATGAGCGAAGCCGACATCAATAATACCGAGCATCAAAAATGAAGTCCATTTCAAAGTGAATGCGATGTTCTAGAACTTAGAAGCTAATGTTTCCGGACATCGGATACTTGAACTTCACCAGTAGAAGAATGTCTACTCCATGAAGATCCAAGGGTGGAAATCAAGCGACGAATGCCCCGATAGGAGATATTTGAAGCCCAAAAGCACGCATTGAAGATGTTGAGGATGTCCGAGAAGCCTCGGAGCCAATCCATGCAAATTCAGAACCAAAAACAAAGTTTTTGGTTTTTGTTAAAAATCGACCGGTCGGATCAAACTGATCGACCGGTCCATTTTCTCCAGCAAAGAATCTTCCTTAAGATCGACCGGTCAATCCTTTTATTTCGACCGGTCTATTTGTGTCAGTCACCAATTTTCTTAAAATCGATCGGTCTATATTTTTGTTCCGACCGGTCGATTTTTATCAGCAACCAAATTTATTCATATCGACCGGTCTATTTTTATAACCGACCGGTCGATTTTCCATTCGTAGAAATTATTTTTAGCCTATCCGACCGGTCGATTTAGCAATTTTTCCAAAATTTTGATTTGTAATTAAATTAAGTTTGTGGGGGTATTTTAGACTTTTTGTACATTTTATACCCCTTAGTATAAATCGGGC
>NMUG010005339.1:0-13197 GCA_002855965.1 Monotropa hypopitys | reverse complement strand
ATAGATAGCAAAACTAAACAGCGTTGGGAAACTGTTACCTTCTTCCCCTCCTGCAGCCAAGTCAATTTGAGGGGGTTGGGTGCTTCTCTGTAGCCAGCCCTAGCTTCCTGACTGCCTACTTCGATATGACATTCTCACAGCTCCCCGAATCAATCATGAACCTGCACACTTTTCCACCAACAGTACATTTCGACTGGAAGATGTTGTTCTTGAGCCACCCGTCACCACTAGAGTCTCGTGGAGTTAGGTAAGCCCTACGAACCACCAGCAATGGTCCGTCATCACCGGTCACGTGCTCTTCCTCCAAAATATCCTCATCCAACTACTCTTCTAGAACATCTTCTGGGGGTTCCTCCAATTCAACTCTCACCACACCATCATTGTCAATGAACAACCCCTTTCGAATTGCAGGCTTTGTGCAATCGGCGAACCTATGGCCAGGCTCTCCGCATTTGAAACAGCAACCTGCACCTCCAGCCAAGGGCCTAATGGGATTTGGAATTGGGGCCCTAGCAGGCACAACCCCAGCAGCACCTGTTCCACGAACGTTCTCCTGTGGGGAAACACCCCGATTGTTAGAGGTGGTCCAGGTTTGCCCACTCAAGCGTCGCTTAATCTGTCTTTCAAGTTGCAGTGCTTTCTGGTGAGCATCAGAGATAGTGTATACATCAAACATATTCAATGTGTCTTGTTATTGGATCTGCAATCCTCTAATGTACCTCGACACGAGGTGGTCGTCCGTCTCGCCTAAGTCGTTGCGCGCCATCAACTGATAGAACTCAGTGGTATAGTCATCCACCAATTTTGAACCCTGATGCAAGTTCTAGAACCTATGGTACATCATACGCGAGTAGTTATGTGGTAAGAAGGACTCACGTAGGTGTTTCTTCAATTTTTCCCACGAATCGATCTTTCGCTTTCCCATCCGATTACGATTGAGCTTCAGCTCTTGCCACCAAGCGGCAGCCCTTCCTCGAAAATGAGTCGAAACAAGGGGAACTCGTTTGCTTGCTGGGACCTCCTTGAATTCTAGAACCTCCTCAACCGCAAATAGCCAATCGAGAAACTCTTCCGCCTTCATCCCGCCTTGGAACTCTGGAATGTCAATTTTCAGGCCTACCTCCCATCGATTGTTATTGACGACGGGCTCTCGTTCCTCCCTCCTGTATGGTTGTCGGGGTTTCCACTCTGGCCTCCGTGGTGGTTGTCTCTCGGCACATGGGTTCTCCTCCTCTTCGTACGCTTCTTCGCTAGCAACATCATCAGACTCTCTCCCTCCACAGCATTCAGATTAGGGTTTCGTCGTCGCGGCGGTTGTTGCGGTGGAAGTTGTTGCTGTTGCAGTTGGATCTGAATCGCAGCCACACTGGCAGCTAGGGTTTCCACCACCTGCTGTAGCCGATCTATCCTGTCATCTTCTCTAACCTCCTGGTTCGGGCGGCGTCTTGGCGGCATCGTCACTCAAGAATCGAAACTGAGCTCTGATACCAACTGATGCAGGCTACGATGAACAAAGTGATAATCAAACCCTACCTGTATATTACTGGCAAGATTTCTTCCCTAATACTTGTTGATTCAATAGAATACCAAGAAAAGAGGCATCAATCGTCGTTGATTGCTAGAATACCGAACGAATGGAAAGTCTGTGCTGGAAGCACAAAGTTGTATTATCAATCAAAAGTCCCAAAACACAGCCACACAATATCCTTAAATACATGACGCATAAAACCCTACTAGGCCACAACAAGCGGGGCCAAAAGTAAACAAATGTAGAAAACAGACCCAAAACAAACGGGCCAAAAATAGTCTACCGGAAAACAGAATTTGGGGGACGTTCTGGAGTGGAAAATGGCGTAGCTTCCAGTGTCGTGCGTCTGTTCGTTAGCTTTCCAACGCCATATTATAATCGTGAATCCGAGTTATACAGCCAAAGTTATGGCTGATTTACCAACAGCACGTGCATAGCGTCTCCCACGTGTCTCCAGATAATCTTCTGCAATGCTATCGGCATCACCGCTGCACCACCACGCCACCGCCACTGCACCACCACACCACGCCGCCCCCACTACACACACACCACCACCACACGTGTGTGTATGTGTGTGAAGAGGGAGGAGAGGAAGAGAGGAGAGGGAGCTTGTAATACATGTTCCATATTATAGATTATTTTCAATAATAATTCTAAAAATATTAGAATGTGAAGTGGGAATGCAGGAAGTTTTAAAGGGGTATTTAGGTATTTTTATATATATGTAAATATATATAATGCCTTAATTATAAAAATAAGGAAGGAGGACGGCACACAAGGGTAAATAGGTGAGTTAGTAGAAGGGTAAAGAGGTCATTTACATTAAAAATCTGATTTTAGGGGTCTCTACGAGTCATTCCCTCATTATACTAGTGTATTGAGAGAGAGGGTTTGAGAGAAAGGAAAAGAGGCCAAGGGAGGAAGAAGGGGATTTGAAGATTCAAGGCTCTTAAAGGGGAAATCCAAGGAAGGAGTCTTCTCCAACCTTATTCCTAAGGTTAGTGTGAATCCATTGATACAATTTGTAAGTCTATACCACTTCACAATTGGTCTAGATCGGAGTTTAAACATCAAATTCGTTTTTGAGAAAAACCCTAGTTTTTGAGGATGAATCTATGGGATTTGAGCGTGTTCAAAGTCACCAATTGAATATGTTTAGCATACACATGTTAGAATCACTTTGGTACATTTGAGTTTTGGGGGTAATAGATCGAGTTTGGGAGGTTGAAGACGAAGTGGTTCGTCAAAACGTTGTTTATGAAAAATGTGCCCTGCATTAAGGGAGACCAGTCCCTGTCCAGGAGGGAGACCGGTCCCTTGGCCAGCAGAGAGGTCCCAGGGTGTAGGGTACTGGTCCCTCATATGGGGGAGACCGGTCCCTCTAAGGGTTTTTGGAAGATTTTTGGTATCGTCTTGGGATGCTCAGGTATGTTCTTGGGATGTGTTTGGAAAGTATTAGGGGCTATTTTAAGACTCTAATAAGTTGTTAAAGATGGTTGTCGATTCAATTGATTCAATTTAATGCCTTCACTATTTTCTCGTCAAACTATATATTCATGTGGACTGAAATTGGTATTGTTTTGACAGGGACACTTGATAAAGGCATTGAGGCCTCCCTCAAGGGCAAGGAAGAGGTTTGAACCAGGCAAGAAAAAGGTTTGAACATCGGTATTGGTGAGTGTATGAATATGGTATCTTTAATGGTACATTCGGAGGATTGTTTTAGTTAACTGTTTCCTTTGTGCCCGAGAAGCTAATTGTTATTGTTGTTGTATTGAGATTAATAAATGCATGATGAGAATGAGATGCATGGACATGAATGCATAATGAGAATGAGATGCATGGACATAAATGCATGAGATGAGTTGAAAGCATAATATGCATCTATATATATTATGCATGCCTCCGTGGGACGGGTGGTGTTGCTGGCAGTTTAGTAAGGCCAGTGGTTGGCAACCAATGTAAGTCCAATGGGTGCGTGGGATGTGCCACAACTTTAGTGCGCAGGGCGTACGAACTACTACCTATAGTAGTAGCTATTTTCAGGGCATGGGATGCTCAAATCTTTTGAAAAGGGGCTTTGGCCAGAATATATAAGTATCATGCATGGGATGCATTGTTGAAAGAATAATTGTTCATGCTCATCTTTATAATTTCTGACTCCGAACTTACTTGTGTTTTGGAAATTAAACATATCATATTCACACTCTGTTTCCTTGTCTTTGGCTTGGAAATAGGTTCGGGTTAGCGGTCCACTACAAGGCAGGAGGTCATTGGATGCTTGGATGAGATTGAGGAGCTAGAGCCTTCTAGTGAAGAAGATATTGGTACTTGTAGACGATTTTAGAAATTGTGATAGATTCTTATTGTCTTATTATTTCCAGAGAAGTGTATTGGGATTTTTGTAGTAGTTTAGTTGTTTTTCCTTGAAGTTCCTTTTTTGGAATTTTATGTGTAATGGTAGTCCTATTGGGATTTATGGTAGAAGTCTCGTTGCTTCTTTTATTTGGTATTGGCAACATTACTTGAGGTTTTATTTAGTAAGGAAGTCTTAAAATTTTAAATTTTTGTGTGTTTTTGGAGTTTGGGATGTTACAACTTGGTATCAGAGCTTAGGTTGCTAGGTCCGAATTAGGGGACCGCGTGTTGGAATGGAAATTGTGCTTGAGGTATGAGTTTGAGGTAAGTGTTGGCAGCTTGGGTATTAGTATTTTGTGACTATTATGTGTGTTTTGACACCCATGGGACTTGACTTGAAATCCGATTGGAAGAACGCCTGACCAACGTTATCTTCCAATGGAAAGTCTTGGAAAGTTAAGTGGAAAAGCATAGTATAACAAAATGCTAATGGTTAGAGTGGCTAAGTAGTGGACCATAGTATGTCGAGTTATGTTTTGAGTCTTTGAGGTGTGTTGACTAACGCTTGCGTTTTATATCTGACACTTGTTTTCACCATGTTTCTTGTCTAAGTGTGTGGCAGGAAATTAAGGATGTGCAATAATCAGGCAGCGCAGAGAATCAGTTAATTGAAGAAGATGGGAATTGCTCGATTTCAGTAAAGAATTCTAAGGATGGAGGACTAAGTGACTGAGGTAATTGGCAGCAGAACAGGTTTGGTTTGACTTTAAAAGTTTAAAGATTGAATTCAAGGAGTTTGGATGAGTAGAAATGTCTAGAGAAGCGGTGGATTGGGAAATGGTTATATAGTGAATTGGTGATGTTTTGGAGATAAATTGATGGGTAAGAAGGTGTGAGTAACATATATGTTTTGGGGATGATATATTTTAATTGTGGAAAGATATTTGAGGTTGGGATCAACATATTTAATAGAGGTAATATCAGTTGTGTCTAAAGTGATTTCTTGGGAAATATTTGTGAAGAGTTTTAGTGACGGTTTCTCTTAGAGCATTATAGACTTGTTCTAGATGAAGTGTTTGTACATTGAGGCAAATGGAAATGAGGGTGGAAAATTTTGAGGTAAGAATTGAAGTTGTATCCAAATATGTTAGAACTAGTGAATCATGGAGAAAAAGAGTTGGAAAATTTAGAATGGTTTAATGTCGAGAGGGGGCAGTCTAATTGAATTCTTTTACAGAATGAAATATGGTATACTTGGTGATTGTGATTAGAAGGGCTAAGAGAAAAATTGTGAAATTGGAGGAACAACATAGTGGCTTTAAAATAAGCCATTTGAATTTTGAAATCAAACATATCAGGTTGTAGTAGTGTGAAGTGTGTTGAGAGTCGAGTTATAAAAGTTTTGGGTGGTGAGAATAATGGTGCTAAACCACATAATGAGGAGAAGAAGCAGAGTCATGGAAATTGGGCGATAACTAATAATCAGTGGGTAATGTATCATTGTTCTAAATGTGTTCAGTAAATCTTTGGGCTAAGGATTGTCTTCTCAAGGTCAATAAAGTGGTATATCATATTGTGGTGAAGAAGGACATATAATGGCTTGGTGTTCAAAAGCGTCAGATGATAATCAAAGGAGGAGTGTGGGGAGATGAGAATTGTAATGTGAATGGGAAAAAGAAAGAGTTGGGTATTAATCGACAATTGGATGAGAGAAATTCAAGGGTTCTTAAGGGATGTCTCGATTATGGAATTCTGTGTTATGGGTGAGAGCATGTGCTGAGAAGACTCAATGGTTCAAATGTTCGAGTGCAACTAGTATGGAAACCAAGCGGTTCAATATTCACAGCAACGGAGTGGGCTTCCAGCATCAATTGCGGAGTTTGTGACGAGTGGTGCAGACAAAAGTGCAACAGGTATATATTTACTATTTTTAGCATTTTGTACTCGATAATGGATTGCGCCGTTATGTAATTACAACCATGATATTTTGATGTCTGCACTAGAAATATGCACATCATGTTAAACAAATTAATGGCCTATGAGTTAGAATTGGCACGAGATAGTGGTGCATGTATGTTAAAATTAAAATTGCAGTTGGACGAGTGGCAAGAATTTTATTGTCAGTGCAGAATTTTGATTAAGGTAAATTAAAAATTCAATAAGGTAATCTATTCAAATTGGTTCGGTGTGGATAAAAGAGTAACAAGTGTATTGTGACTTTTTACTATTGGGACAGGTAGTTGAATGCATGTGTGTGAGCTATGTTGGAAGTAATGTGTGAGAATGGGAAATGTGGATTTCCAAAGATACAGAGAAGGAAATGAATCTAATGTAAATCTGTGTATGTTTTTGTTTGAGCCTAAAAGAGGATAACTGGAAAGTGTGGCTTGTGTTATACATAGTGTGTGTTATTGTTAGGATGTCAATAAAATCTATAATATGTTTTTGGATTCAGTGTTGCATTAGCCATGGTCCTTTGGTGGTAGTAGTATGTTTTGAAAAGAAACCTTGTTGCGAATTGGGTTAAATACGAAATTTAAAGGTTATGACAATTAAGAGAATTTCAGTGTGGTGTTAGTTGGTTTTGGCACCTATGTTATTGTTGATAAAGGAATGAGTGTAATATCTTGAGGATGTCCTTGTGGTGAGAGAGTTGGGTTAAGTAGGGTCTATATGGATAGTTTATATTCTTTGGGATTGTGACTTTGATGAAAATCTTAGTGTATTATTGACTTGGGAAAGAGTATGAGTAATATTTGAGTATTGGATTTTCAGAAATTGAGAGGAAAGAAGTTGTTGTAGTTAATGGCAGGTGAAACTTTTGTTAGTGTTGAGCGGTATTTTGAGTTAACCTATTCTTAGTAAGAAGCATTGGCGTAAACCGGAATAGAAACTGGTACACAAGAGGTTGTTATAGGTTCTCCGAGGCAAATACTTGGGTTAGCAGATTGCTATTAAAAGATTATAGAGACCTTTTCGGTCATGTCACGTGGTTGAATGGTTCAGCTAGGTGATATAAGATTTGAGCTACTAAGGAAATGGTGAGAATGATTTTTAAGAGGTTAAAGAAAAGATTGATGTCTATAGCAGAGTTGAAATAGTGAGGCGAGGAACTGTAGTTGGGGGATTTCTAGTGATTTCCGATTAGAGAAATAGTGGCAAGTGAGATTGGTCATTGTTAAGTCTGGGTTAAACAAAATTTCAGAGTTAAAGAAAATGAATGTCAGGTTGTGGGGTTGAGTGACGTTTTGTTAACTAGACTCAGTGTGGAATGGTGGTTCTTTTAGCAAAGCAGAGGAGGTCCTAATTGGGATGAGTATCAAGGAAAGTTGGCAATTGTCTTGCTGGTGTTGAGTTTAATTTTTGTAACCAAGATGGTGAACTCTTAATGTTGAGGCTAGCGCGTTGTGCCGAGAGGAGTTAAACTAAAAAGGGAGAGAATGGAAGTGTGGTTAAGTGTTTGTGTGGCTAGAGAATTGAGCTTGAGGATTTGAAATATGGAGAGTAAAGTAATGTCTAAAGTCTTAATTAGATTTGTGAGATTATATTCTAGGATATTTGTGGCGCGTTTTGCCTAATGTTTAAGGATAACTTTGATTTTGGTTGAGATGTTGTAGATTGTTGGGCAGAGTTCGTATGTTTCCTTTTAATGAAAAATTTGAGTGATTTGGATGGTTTTGTTGAACGATGGAAAGGTATGCATGCACATAGTGATACTCAGGTATGAAGCTACAAAAGGTGATTTACAAGTTATATAGAGGCCTTGAGTATATGTTTTATAAGGTTGCTAAAGAACTCCGAAGTTTGGTATGAGTTGCACCTGTAGATTAATGGTCTATGGTAGAGGGTTATTCGAATATTGGAGGATTTTGTGAGGATGCATGAAATTGCTGTTCGAAATCTTTGAGATGATTTCTCTTTTGAGTGAAGGGTGTGTATTAGAAGTTATCAACGTAATTTCAAGGTAGTTCTTTCGGGGAATTTCTATGGAAGAGAATATTTACTCATCATGTGGCTAAAAGTATTGTTAAGAGGTAATGGTAAGTTCGAATTAGGGTCAACATAACATGTGCATCAATCTAGTTTGGAGAGTGTTGATGTGGTTTAAAAATCTTTAAGGAAGTTGTTCTTACAATAATCGTTATGAGTTGGAATTGGGATTAGGAACGAAGTATTCTTGTGGTAACTCTAAGGTAGGTCTTGTTGTTTGTAAGGAAAAAGAAAGTTGTGACTAGCATTGCTATTCGAATCGCGTCGATGTGATTGGAGTGTGGTAGAGGCCATAGAGGTAGAAAATGTTTGACTGATAGGAATTGAGTTCCATCATGGCTAAGGAATGCGAGGTTGCATAAAAGAGCGATAGTAACAACTTAGTGTGAAATTTGGAGAAATTCATAATAGAGTGGCGAAACATGATCTCCTTGATTCGGGTTTTCCAGAAATATACGAGACTAGTGTGAAAATTTAATTCTCGTGAATTGGGAGCATGTTCATGTGTTTTTAAGGATAGTCACATCGCAGAATGAGAGTTGTTGCATGAGGTTGTAAGTAAATGGTCTATGTTCTTGGGTGCAAATAGTGGTTAGATATGCTTTGGGTGTGAACTTTCATAAGATTGGAAATTCTAACTATCGAAATCGGAGATTGGTTTTTGAAGGAAGGAGAGAGTAGAATATTAAATATCAAAAGAAAGCTCTTGGAGTGAGGGTATCCTTTGGTTCAATATTAAGGGTAGCTATGATTTTGGCTAAGGAAGATAATCTTTGTTTAGAGAATTTTGAGAGATTGAGAAGCATGTTTGGAGGTTCCAAGTAATTCCTTTCGGAAGTATAGTAGTATCCATTTAGAAGTTCAGGAGTGGTGTCGGATTTTGTAATCTTAATTTCGAGGACGAAATTCCCTAAAGGGGAGGAGAGTTGTAATACCCATTCTATATTATAGATTATTTTCAATAATAATTCTAAAAATATTAGAATGTGAAGTGGGTATGAAGGAAGTTTTAAAGGGGTATTTAGATATTTTTATATATATGTAAATATATATAATGCCTTAATTATAAAAATAAGGAAGGAGGATGGCACACAAGGGTAAATAGGTGAGTTAATAGAAGGACAAAGAGGTCATTTACATTAAAAATTTGATTTTAGAGGTCTCTAGGAGTCATTCCCTCATTATACCAGTGTATTGAGAGAGAGGGTTTGAGAGAAAGGAAAAGAGGCCAAGGGAGGAAGAAGGGGATTTGAAGATTCAAGGCTCTTGAAGGGGAAATCCAAGAAAGGAGTCTTCTCCAACCTTATTCCTAAGGTTAGTGTGAATCCATTGATGCAATTTGTAAGTCTATACCACTTCACAATTGGTCTAGATCGTAGTTTAAACATCAAATTCGTTTTTGAGAAAAACCCTAGTTTTTGAGGATGAATCCATGGGATTTGAGAGTGTTCAAAGTCACCAATTGAATATGTTTAGCATACACATGTTAGAATCACTTTGGTACATTTGATTTTTTAGTTTTGGGGGTAATAGATCGAGTTTGGGAGGTTGAAGACGAAGTGATTCGTCAAAAACGTTGTTTCTGAAAAATGTGCTCTGCACTAAGGGAGACTGGTCCCTGTCCAGGAGGGAGACCAGTCGCTTGGCTAGCAGAGAGGTCCCAGGGTGTAGGGTACCAGTCCCTCGTATGGGGGAGACTGGTCCCTTTAGGGGTTTTGGTAGATTTTGGTATCGTCTTAGGATGCTCGGGTATGGTCTTGGGATGTGTTTGGACGTATTAGGGGCTATTTTAAGACTCTAATAAGTTGTTAAAGATGGTTGTTGATTCAATTGATTCAATTTAATGCCTTCACTATTTTCTCGTCAAACTATATATTCATGTGGACTGAAATTGGTATTGTTTTGACAGGGACACTTGAGAAAGGCATTGAGGCCTACCTCAAGGGCAAGGAAGAGGTTTGAACCATGCAAGGAAAAGGTTTGAACATCGGTACTGGTGAGTGTAGGAATATGGTATCTTTAATGGTACATTCGCAAGATTGTTTTAGTTAACTGTTTCTTTTGTGCACGAGAAGCTAATTGTTATTGTTGTTGTATTGAGATTAATAAATGCATGATGAGAATGAGATTCATGGACATGAATGCATGATAAGAATGAGATGCATGGACATTGTTGGGGGCCGAACTCTCAGGAAGCCGGAGCCACGACCTCCTCCAGGAGGACCACAGCTCAGACGAGCCAGCATGCGGCCGAACAGTTCTTAGCCGGCGATAGGGCCTCTCTGGGGCTCTCTCCGGCCCGGAGACTCATAGCCCAGAGGAGGAGCCTAGCCGTCAAGGTCGTGCGACCGAGCAAAGCAGGGACGACGAGAAGGCTCTTCAGGAATCACTTGTGCAGAGGTTCCACAGCCCAGGACGGCCCGACCAAAAACAAGCAGCGCCAAAGCGTGCAGCTTCGGCCAGACAGGACAAAATGCCTCGTTCACAGCGAATATTCCCTCGTGGACATCATTCCAGATTTTGTGCACATGGCAGACACACGCCTGACACATGATTAGCTTTCCGTGATTTCCGCCGCACGTCAGACAGCCTTTTCCAGCTTTTCTGCCGCCCAAAGCTGTCAGGCGGCGCCGCCTGACATTGTTGGGAATCGCCCGGTCGGCCACACGACAGCTCACTCAGAGGGGACAGTTGCACTGCCCCATGCCGCAAGTGGGCGGCTCACCCGCGCCGAAGCACGTGCCCAACACTCTCCAATGTTCTATATAAGGAGCTTGGCATTCAATGCATGGTACACACACACACACTCTCTAGCCCAAGCTCTACTCATTTACTTTCTGTCTCTACAATCCCTTTGCTAACTTTGCCATCGGAGGGTCCACCGGCGACGCCGCCGGTAGCCTAACGTTTGTTCCCTGTGCAGCTAGGTCCAGCCACTCAGCACCGCCGCTCACCGCCTGAATCCGCCACCAGAAAGGCATACCCCCCAACAATTGGAGACTCCGCTGGGGACGCCTTTTCTCTGAACACTTAGATTTACACTGTGAGCTCTCGAACACCTTTTTCAGCTGAAGATGGCCTCCAGGGATAGGAACTCCAGCGACAACCAGTTCGGTGGAAGAAGGAACAAAGGGAAGGAGCTGGCCAGACCAGGGGACTCTGCTCTTTGCAGTCCTGAGCGTGTCCGCGCCAGCGACGCCAGCTACCACACTAACGAATTCCCAAACCCTCCGGCGAAGCAGACTACGCGGCAGTATATTCGCCAGCTGGAGGGCGATCTGGGCCGAAGGGATCAGCAGATCGATGCCCTTATCAGAGAGATGACCTTGCTTAGGGAGTCTACCGAGAAGAAACGGGGGGCTCCTGCACTGAGCCGTGCCGAAGAGGACGATAGAGACTATCAAGAGCCATCCCAAAGCAGAAGCAGGACCGAGGAAGGCAGACCGTCAGTCCTAAACAGGTTTGGAGACAGGGTGGAAGAAGTCCATGTCCGGCGGAGGAACAACGAGGAACGTCGCGTGAGGCGCCGAGTCTCGCCTCCCCGGCACAGGGAGGAGCATCAGCAGAAAGCCGAAGGCCCTTGCCGCCAGTTTTTGATCGCCTCGGCCCCAATGCAGCCCAGAAGCCAAGCCCAGTTCAGGAACAGTCACCGCCCAGGCGCTAGAGGCACAGCGGCCAGGGAGAAAGTCGGGGACCTCGCTCGGAGCAGGAGGTGTCCCAGGGTAGGAGAAGGGCGGTCTCATCGGCTCGGACCTATGAGCCGTGCCGGCGGGATAGAGCCCTCTGCATTCCATTCACGCTGGAGATTGAAGCTGTTAGGCCTCCAGCAGGATTCTCAGCCCCCAAGTTCAACAAGTACGATCCCAAAATGGATTCATACACTCACATAGTACATTTCAGGCAGATGATGTCCCTCTACTCCGGGGAGGATGCCTTGATGTACAAGCTCTTTCCATCCAGCCTCGGCGAGGTTGGGTTACTTTGGTTTGACCGACTGCCGGCAGGGTCCATCTCTTCTTGGAGGGATCTCTCAGCGGCCTTCCTGGCTCGGTTCATCACCAGCACCAAAGTCAAGAAAGAGGTTGATTCCCTTCTCGGCCTTAGGCGAGCAAGGTGAGAATCTCTGCGCCAATACGCAGCCCGGTATTGGGACCTCTACAATGAAATCGAGGATTGCGATCAGAAGATTGCAGTCGCGTCTTTCAAGCTCGGCCTGGATCACTCCAACCGAGAATTCGAGGATCTGATGCTGTTCCCTCCGGCCACAATGAACGAGCTCATGGCCAGAATCGAGCTCCACGCCAAGCTGGAGGAAGCTAAGGAAGAGAGGAGCAGAGCCGACCAGCGCTCCGACCAAGGATCCAGCAATCACAACAACTCGGCCAAGAGGAAAGAGACCAACACCGTCCAGCCGGGGGAGCCCCGGACGTACAAGCCGTACGAGTATGTGGCTCACACTACCGTCTTCAAACAGCCAACTTTAATGCTCCTTCGCAAAATCGAAAAGGAATCGTTCTTCAGATGGCCGGAGAAGAGGTTGGGAGCCCAGAGAGGTGGCAACGACAAGTTCAGATGCTCCTATCACAGGGAGAAGGGCCACCTCACAACCAACTGCCGAGCCTACAAGGACTTCTTGGAGGAGATGGTCACGGCGGGCCACCTTGGCGAGTTCGTTGATACTGAGAAGACGGCCACGGCCGTGCCGAGGGAAGACCCCAAGCCAGCCCTTCGCATCATCAATGTGATCCACGGGATAGTGGATCACCGACGAGAAGAGCAACTTCGGTCTGAGATCTAGCAGATTGAGGCAAAGGAGATCCTCGCCGTCCAGCCTATTCCGAAGAAGCCAAAGCAGGATTTGAGGTATTCCATTACTTTTTCCTCCCGAGATTCTGAAAGGGTTCAACACCCGCACGACGACGCGCTAGTCGTCACGTTGCAAATTGCCGACTGCCAAGTCAGTAGGGTCCTCGTTGATCTCGGCAGCTCGGCAGATGTCATGTACTATTCCCTGTTCAAGAAAATGGGGTACAAGTCGGAGGACCTACAACCGACCGACGTGCCACTGGTAGGGTTCAACGCGGCATCTGTCTGGCTGCTCGGCAAGCTTACCATACCAGTGACCATCGGCACGGTCACAACCGAGGTGGAGTTTGTGGTAGTCGACGTCCCGTTGCCCTACAACGCTATTTTGGGCCGAACCTGGGTCCATAGCATCAAGGGAGTCGCCTCCACTTACCACCAGGTCATCAAATTCATCGGCTCCAGAGGAGTGGAGGAGCTTAGGGGAGACCAAGCCTCGGCCAAGCAGTGCTATATCG
>NMUG010005338.1:0-13197 GCA_002855965.1 Monotropa hypopitys | reverse complement strand
GGTTTTTGTCTCAATCATACTTTTATGTCTCAGTCATCGCATTTGTCCCAGTCATATTTCGCATGGGGCCCACACCGGTCTCAAGTGTCATATTTTGCACGGGTCCATTTTGTCCGAGTCAAATTTCGCACGGGCCCACACGGGTCTCAAGTGTCATATTTCGCACGGGGCCCACACGGATTCTAAGTGCTATCGGCACGGGCAAATACTAGTAAATTTATAAGAAAGAACAGATCTGTAACGAAAACAATGGAGAACAAAACTGAAATCGAAGTCTCGTGATTCACGATGCCCTTAAATAAAAAAAGATCGTCTCACGAGAGGTGATTTTGATTTTTTTTCAACCGTCGGCTCCCAGGGTAAAATCAGTTGTTCGGCTACGTAGCACAACACAATCGCCCAGCGAACCAGCTGTGATTTGAACTCTCTCAGAAGAAAGTTATAGTAAACGTGAATTTGTGGACTGGAAAAAGCTGGACTGGAATAGTAGAAGTGGCTGAATTTTGTAGTGATTTTTTTATAAGGCCATGGTGCCATTTTATAATTGTGCGGTAGTAAAATTTGGATGTTGAGTATCATCGTAGATGAATTGGTTGTCTTGACTGATCTGGATCACTCTAATTTTTTCTACTGATCTGGCCACACTCTTCCAGTATCTGCGCTCACAAATATGAGTTAGAGGACCTCCCGCCGATGTTGGTCAGAAAGCTCTCCGATGACTAAGTTAGTCTTTGATTGAGAAAAAACTCTATGAAAGCACAAATAAATTCTGGAGCCAAAATAGCATGTACCTTTTCCTATGAGTTAAACCTTTGCTTTTATATAGCCCTTCCGGATTACTAGCTTCTCGCTAGTAATCGGGAACTGATTTGGACTTCTCGTCCCTATCGTTTCAGCAAATTTGATCTCTTCCGTGATTATCTTCGGACGTTTCCCCTTTTTGAGATTTGAATCCTCTCCTAATATGCAAAGTTTCCTTTGAATATTTGCATATCTTTAGGAAACGAGATTTTATCCCTTTAGACGCGAATAGTCGGGACACATGTGTTAATCGCTATACACTAGTCGATTAACGCATGTACATTTCGCTTGTTGTATTTATCATGCTGGTAACTTCGTCCCGCACTGCCAGGATGTCTAGCCGCACATGGCTAACCTAATTTGCAGTGCGGGTAAGCTAACTCGTATGCGGTTAACTTTATCAGAGATTTACTTGCATGCATTTGATTGTATAACTTCTCTTCTGCACTGATAGGATACCACACCGCACAATGATGACCTAATCCACAGTGTGGGAAACCGATGACATGTGACTTTCTGTATCAAATAACTAGATGACACGTGTTGTACTGCCAACTCGTGTCCAGGGAATCTGTATTTTACGTTTACACATGGAAATCCTGATTTACCCTCCCACAATTGCCCCCCACCTTTGGCTAATTCAGCCGCACAGCCGGAGTAGACAAAGCTAAACAACCAACCTATATGCCAACGTTCCACTTATCCATAAAGTCCAACCGTCACTTTTCTGTGGAACGTCTCATTAATGCACATTTAATGTGATGCAGCCCAGGCATGCCTTTTGATGGAAAACAACCCTTCATACGAGCCACCCCTTTGATTTAAACGTTGCACATACCTCCAAATCGCCAACCGCTTCTTCATCTTTCAAAACCCTTTGTGTACCAGAGCTCCCACGAACCCTAGTTCCCTGAATTTTTTGATCTTCCAGTTTTTTCTGTAAGTTCTTGTTTCTTCCTCCAATTCTTTCTGGAAAACTTTTTCTGATTCTTTTTGAGTCCCCATTTCACGGAACGGGCTTCTTTCGATCTCTTGTATCTGAGAGCTGCTGTACCATTATACCATAAATCATACCCGGGACGGTGTGTGGTATCTGAAAGTTCATTCTAAATGGGGCAAGCTGGTGTTGTGGCTCTCGGATTCTATAAGATGGGACGATGACGATTATCTAATCGTGACAGTGAATTGGAAGTTCACTCTCGGGTCTATTATTTTCCAGTTTCCCATACAGATGGATCCCCTCGTTAGTAACTCTTTTTATTTTCCATTCTTTCCTTTTTCTATTATTTTTTGGATATTAACTTGACTTTCTTTTGCTGTTACAGACCCCTTCGTGAACAATAACTCCCTGCACAACAAATTTATCAATACCAAAGAAGTGTCCAAAGCCATAAATTTCCAACATCTGTCAGGGAAGTTGATTGAGCGGTCCGCCAAAAATCTTCTTGGATATGTGTCGCACTATCGAGGATACCGCAGAGCTAGGCACCCAGGACTGGTACCTGACATTGCCCCAGTTGAACGTGCTATTCCATTTGGGATCCCTCTTCCAGATCAGGGAATTACTGTTGTTGAGCCCCCTCCCATAGATGTCGAAGGCGTCGACATTCTGCAAGAGATAGAGCAATGGGAGACTCCACCTTCCCCCGGTGATGTTGAAATTGTTGGGACATCCTCCTATGACCGTTTTAGTAATTTCTTCACCCTCCCCGACTGGGACGATAACATGGTGTCCTTCTCTTTTCCAGCATGTACAAGATAGGGCATGGGGCATTATCACCTACTTCTCCAAAGAAGGCCACTTTCGGTGCTCATGTGGCCACTGTTGCCGCACTTCCACCTCCTCCTGATCCCCTTCCATTCAGGTTCCACCACCCCCACCCCCACCCCTTTTTACTCTGGAGGCGGCTAATCAGCCTCCCCATACTCGCCAAATGTCCAAGGAGTCTGCTGATCTGCCCGAGGAGCCTCAAGCTTTTAAGAGGAAAAGGAGGGGTGACCTCACCCAAGCAGACAAAGGGAAGGCTCTTGTTGACCATAAATACTGGGGGCCCGTCCTATTGGAAGAGGTCGGGAATGTTGTCAAGAAAAGCGACAGAATCCATCATACAGTCTTGCATGTGTTGTGATGCTCCTTGTGGATGTCTCTAAATAAGCCAAGCATTCTTCAAAGGGACCTGCCCCGTAGGGTCCTATCGTATTCTCTCAAAGTAAAGTCTTTTACCCAACATTTTTGTAGAACTGTCCACTTCTCATTCTGACTTGTTTTCCACAACTAAGTTAGATGGACGGTATGCCTTCCTAGAAGCTGAGCATACCAAAGATGTTGATCGGCTAAAAAATGCCATGGCACTTGCCAATAAAAATGAGGACAAAATCCACCTCATTTTCAAGAAGCACGAGACTGCTCAGGCTGCTCTGACCGCAGCTGGAAAAGAAGTATAGAGGCTCGAGGCTAGTCTGGCCTAATCTGAACAGAAAAGGCACAATGATGTTGCCAAGGTCCGAACTGAAATAGAGCAGCGAACCACTTCTCTGGAGATGAGAAGGTTGCCGTGGATGCCCAATTTAGTGTCAAATCGCTCGAGTACAATTTCTCCCATGCAGAGCTATAGAAGGCCAAACAAATCGCTAAGGAGGCGCATGACCAATTGTATGTCCAAGGTTCCGATGCAAGCCGTCTGAACTATGAGACCTAGTTCTTCGAGCAACTCCCCGAGCTGAAGGACCTCATCATTGCGGAGATGTGGGCGGTCATCATGGATGCCTGTCGCATGGCAGAGGATTCTCCTCTTTAGAGGGAGATTTTCCTGCCCAACAAGGCCTTATCCGCGCAGCCTATCCCTTATTCTGTCGAGGAAGTTGGTCCTGATGCACTTCCACATGGGTCCGTAGCTGCCATTTCCGAGCAAGCACCGGACACTCCCGCTGAACCGGTGGTGCCCGCAAGCCCAGCCACTATCATTGCAGCTGCTGGTGCTGAGGCTATTCCTTCTGCTCCTGGTGTTGATGCCACTCTGCCTGACACCCCTGCTGCTGGTGTTGAGGCCCCTCGGCATCCGAAGATTGTTAATGTTTAGCTAGGATTCACTTCTTCTGTTTTCTTTTGGATGTCATTTGAACAACGCTTGTATTTTTTGACTTTAATGCAAACTTTTTATCTTTGGAAACTCTTGTCTTTGATGTTAACTTTTTAACTTCTGAATACCTTGGCTGTTTGTTGAGTCAATTCTCAATCTTTTAGCTTCTGGACAAATATACTATCAGCTTTTGCTTCTGGATGTACTAAGCATTCTTTTCCTGATTATTTTGTGTGTGCTTTACTTTTCTCTTCTGTACTTCAACTTTTTCTGAGCATAGAGTTGCCATGGGGATGTCTATCCCCTTAAGGACATCTTTCTGCAGCTGCACTGCACTGCGACTGTTAGGCTTCCCACTCTGTTTCAACCCTTGGGCCATGTTGGAGTTTCTCATTCCCTGAAGATGGTTTCTTTGGCTAAGGACCACTATGGCCCTTGGGTTTCTCACCCATTTTAACCCTTGGGACTTCTCGAAACATCTGTTACCTAAAGATGACTTTTTCGTCTAAGGACCACTGCGGCCATTGGATTTCTCACCCATTTTAAGACTTGGGCCTTATTGTTCGGCTAAGAACCATTGTGGCCCTTGGGTTTCTCACTCGTTTTAAGCCTTGGGCCATCTTGAAACATTTGTTCCCTAAAAGATGATTTTTTCGGCTAAGGGCCAATGCGGTCCTTGGGTTTCTCATCCGCTTTTAACCTAGGACATTTTGGGACTTCTCATCCCCTTAAAGATAGCTTTTGGTTCGGGGCCATTGCGCTCCCTAGGATTCCTGTCCAAATCAAGCTCAGTACCTTGGGATTTTTGGTCCTCTAAAGGATTTGAGCTCTGTAACATTGATCCTGGGCCTTCTCAACTTATTCTGATTATTCTCTACTCGGGACCATTGCCCCCCTAGTTAGGAAGAGAAAACCTTTTGGGCATTTGCTTCTTTACGATGATTGTTCATCAGTTGAGAGTCCATAGAGACTGTGTTGAGAGAGAAATAAGCTTCTTTATTTTCATAACATCTTTGACAATACAATGTTTGATTACATCTTTACTAAAAAGATTTTTTTTTAGATTTGTGACATTCCAGGTGCGCGGGATCTTGATTCCATCCAGGTCTACAAGTCTGTAAGCCCCGTGGCCTACCTTCGAAATTACTTTGTAGAGCCCTTCCCAATTTGGCCCTAGCTTTCCATCTGCAGGGTCCTTGGTGTTGCCAATGACTTTCCTCAAGACCAAGTCTCCAACTCAAAATTCCTTTAGGTGCACCTTTCTATTGTGAAACTTGGCTAGCTGTTGTTGGTGGGAGTTCAACTTGATGAGTGCCCTTTATCTCTTTCTTCTGCTAAGTCCAGTTGCACGGCTAGAGCATTGTCATTGCCTCCTGTTCCACTAAATTAGTACAGATAGTGGGGATGCCAAACTCTAGTGGAATGACTGCCTTTGTCCCATAGGCTAGGGGCTTTCTCCAGTGGATATCTTGGGAGTTGTACGGTAAGCCTAGAGGACCAAAGGTAGTTCATCCACCCACCTTCCCTTAGCCTTATCTATCCTCTTCGTGATGCCATCAACTACTGTCTTGTTGGATTCTTTTGCTTGACCGTTGTATTGCGGGTAACTTATTGAAGCATAGAAGTTCCTGATTTTGTACTTTGAGCAGAAGACTTTGAACTTGTCTTGGAATTATGTGTCATTGTTTGATACAATGGCATATGAGATTCCAAATCTTGTAATGGTTTTCTTGCAAACAAATTGCTCTATGTTGTGCTCTGTGATCTTGAACCGTGGTTCCGCCTCAATCCATTTGGTGAAGTAGTATATCGCCACCAGTAGGTACTTCATTCCTTTGGATTTTGGCATTGGTCCCCACTATGTCCAGGCCCCACTGAGCAAAGGGTCATGGGTTTGTGAGAGGTGTCAGGTCTGGTGATGGAGCATATATGATTGGAGAAAACTTTTGGCACTTTTCACAGTTTCTGACGTAGACATTTGCATCTTCCTGTATATACGACCACAAGTATCCTTGAGAGATGACCTTGTGCACTATTGAATGCCCCCTGTGTGACTGCCGCACACCCCCTCGTGAATTTCGTAAAGAAATCGTTGAACAAGGTCTGGGTGCACGCAACGTAGGTATGGTCCAGTGAAGGATTTCTTGTACATGATCTTATCCAATGAGAACCAGAACCTTGTTGACTTGACTTTTACTTTGTGAGCTTCTTTTTTGTCTGCGGAGAGTTCATCTCTTGTCAAGTAAGTAATGATCGGATCCATCCAGCTCTTGCCTATATCCAAGTCAAAGGTTTCTTTTGAATCCTTTGTTTGGATGCTCAGCTAGGCTAAGGAATCAATGATCACCATACGGCAGAGCTCTGAAGATACAGAGAAAGCAAGACATCCCAAGGCATCTGCATAGTTGTTTTGCTTAGAACTGATTTGCACAATTTCTATTCTTCTAAACTGTTGGAGGAGTTCTTTGCTGCTGTTGCATATGAGGCAATCCTGTCGTCGTTTGTAATATATTCTCCTGAGAGGTAATTGACGAAAAGTTGGATGTCATGGTGGATTAGTAGATCTTCAATTTTGCATTTCTTTGCAATCTTTAGCCCAACAATCAACGCCTCATATTCTGCTTCGTTGTTGGAGGCTTTGAAAGTTAACACCATTCCTTCTGGCGAAAATAATACAATGCCCATTTCTAACCCGTTATTGCATATTGATCCGTCCACAAAGAGTTTACACTGCTCTGTGGTGCGCGACTTATCAACATTTGGCAACGCGGGATGAATGAGAGTGTTCTGTCTTTCTTCTTGTGACTTTGCGGGTGTTCGTACAGATTCATGTGAAAATTCTACAACAAATTTGTAAGGACCTGACCCTTTACAGCTGTGCGGGGCACATACCTGATATCGTATTCCTCAAGCTCAATGGACCAAGTCGCAACCCTTCTGGAATGGATGGTTGGTTCTTCAATTGTATGAGTCAGGAAGTAATGCTGAAGCTTCCTGGAAGTCATCACCAGGGCCAAGATCAGTTTCTCTAATGATAGGTACCTGGTCTCAGTATCTAGTAACATCTTGCTAACATAGTAGATTGGCTTTTGCTGTCCTACTTCCTACTTGATCAATATGGCACTTACAACGTGCTCTGAAACTACTAGGTATGCGGTCAAGATGTCCCCTGGCTCTGGAGTAACAATTAGCGGTGGTGCGGGAAGATATTTCTTTATATCCTGGAAGGACTTCTCACTGCCTGCCCCCAGGAATAGTCTGTTCTCTTTCATAGTAATTGGAAGAAAGGTATGCACTTGTCCGATGAGTGGCTGATGAACTGGTTAAGCACGACAACCATTGATTAATTGCACCTCTTTTAGTCTTTCTCGGATTTTGGAGGTTTTACAGTGTCACGATCTGATCGGGGTCGGCCTCTATGCCTCTCCGGCTTACCAAGTGCCCAAGGAACTTACCAGAACTTATCCTAAAAGCGCACTTGGATGCATTCAGGTTGAGTTTGAACTCCAAAGTATTTGGAAAGTGCAACAAAGGTCTATGAGGTGGGAGTCCGTCTCCTTGGACTTGACCACCATGTCGTTAATATAGACTTCCATGTTCTTTCCCAATAGATCTTTAAACATAAGTGTTGCTAACCTCTAGTATGTTGCCCCGACGTTGAATAGGGTAAAAGGCATGACCTTGTAGCAGTATAGCCCCAAAGGAGTTATGAAAGTTGTCTTCTCTTGGTCGGGCTCATACATAGCGATTTGGTGATACCCTCTATAGGCATCTTGGAAACTCATTCGCTTGTATTCCGCTGTGGAATCCACAAATTGGTCAATCTTAGGCATGAGAAAATTATCCTTGGGGCATGCCTTGTTGAGGCTGGTGAAGTCGACACAAACCCTTCAGGTGTCATTCTTCTTTTTTACCACTACTGTGTTGGAGAGTCACTCTAGATAGTAGACCTCCCTGATTGCATTGGCTTGAATGAGTCGATCAATTTTCTCTATTACTTCCTCTGAATATTGTACGACTGAGCTTGTTATCTTCTACATGCTCGCTTGTGTCATGGGTCAAAGTTTAGCCGATGATATATAATACTTGGCTCTATCCCGTGCATTTCTTGTGGGGTCAAAGCAAATACGTTAATGTGGTCCTTTAAGACTCATACTAACTCAGAGGCATATTCCTCAGGGAGTTTCATTCCCAATTAGGAAATACCGGTCCTCGTCAGTATTGTTGGCGGGAACCTTTCTCAGGTTTTTGACCACTCGGGCAGAAGGATCTACACCGACATCTTCCAAGACAGGTTGGTCCGACACTTCAATGGACTTTACCCACTCGTAGCGCTGAGGTCGGGTTATAGTTCTGTTCCTACTCCTAGTATCTTGGAGAAGCTGGGACTTTCCCCCTCCTCTGCCTTTCCTTATCCGAATCACGGGATTGGGACTGGTCTCCTAGCCTTTCCCAGACTGGAGCGCGTCAGTAGTGGTACTCCCTCTTGTTAGGAGGTGTACGGTATTTGGACTGCCTTTCTCTTGACCGACTCGATGCTCGGGCTTCCCGGGCTTGTAGATCAGCTTTCAGACATATCACATTCTCTTGGATGGCTAGGATATTGTCTTCCTTTTTATCGATCCGGTCTTCTAGCGTCCGAGTATAGGTCTTTCAGTCTTGATCCTTCAGAGGCCTCTCTAGTATGGTAATGTCCCCTACTCTTCTCCATCTAGCTATGTCCGTTGGCGGGACTGTTCCATCGATGGTCGGTAGGATCATGACATCCTCCAGATTTGCCTGCTCCAAAGTTGTAGCTTCTAGAAGCATGGTAGAAGTCGTCAAAAACGTTTATTGGATTAAGGTTTGAACGAAATGAATGGAGCTCCGTCCTCAACAGAGTTGTCAATTATGGGTGTCTGGGCCCAAATCTGTGGATGGGTCTCCCATTGATCCAGATTTGTGCTGAGTCCTCCCATATGATGGGGACCATAAAACAGAGCACCGTTAGTGCTTATCGGCACTGACCACTGGAGGTCGCTGCGATGCCTAAGTCAAGAATGATCTGGAGTAGAGGAAGAGGACAAAAGAGAGCTATGAGAGGGTAAGTGACATGTACCTTTTCTTTTGGCTTGAGCTCTGTATTTATAGGCCTCGTCCTCTTCCGGATAAAGTAAGTACCCCGCTCCCGTCCCGAAATATCCGGTGTGATTCCCGGGTTTATAATGCTCCCATGATATCCGTTTTATCGGCGAGCTATGCGGATCCTCCGTGATCCTTGCTTTGTCCGAACTGCCCCAGACCTTTTGGTCCGGTTAAGTATGCTATGCTCCGGTTGTTGTGCCCCACCCTCGCTGTACCGGGTGGGGGTTGATGACAGTCAAACATGATTAACTTTTTAATTTAAGTCATTAGGTGACTTAATTGAATTTGTTCTTTCATTTTATATCAATCCATAATCTTGCTCATTAAGATTTTATTACAATAAGGAAATCTAAATACATCATATTAACTAAATAGTGACAAATGAATATCACACATTTCATGATTACATTACCACATACTTAATTTCAAAATTCCATATTCACAACTAATTTCATACTTAAAATAAGACATGAAAAACATACTCACAGTGATTTACCGCACTTGTCGATCACCCTATTTCTTTGAGGGTTCGACTCTGCTAGCTTCCAAACCTGTCTAAGCTAATCATGTTAATATTCGAAACATAATTTAACTTGAACATAAAGTAAATGTGTAAATAAAACAATTACATAAATAATTGTTCTCACATTTTATTTATTTCCATTTTATTTATTTCCATTTTATTTAATTTATTTTCATTTCATTTTTAATTTTATTCCATTCTTATATACTGCTAAAATTTCACCAGAACTCTCACATATCGATACACAGATTATTGTATATTGATATACAACATTTCTATCTGCATACTGAATGGTTCAACTGATCATACATATCGATATACAAATTAAACAGACATTTCGATATGTTACACATATCGATATACGATTTTATATTCCGAATGATTTTTATCAAGGACGCATATTGATATATGACCTATCTACCCACATACTGATTGGTTCAGTTGATCACACATATTGATATATGAAAAAATCATATATCAATATACATTTTAAAGTCAGAGAATTCCCAGAACATCGAAATCTTCTTCCTCCATTTCTAAATTCCCAGAATTTAACAGAATAATCGTATCATCTATTATAGATTCAAATCACATACAATACATGATTTAACAATAAAGTCCTTTAAAATTCATGTAAAACATATCAATTCCATCAAGGACATTCAAAACCCTAATTTTCCCAATTCTCTAGTTCGTTTTTATTTAATCCGCAAAATCCCAAAAATCATTCACGAATTTCTCGCTCAAAAGATGATTATGTTTTAGTTCTTACCCGATTGATGGAACTCTTGAACCTTACGCTTGATTTCCCGACCAAATTTTCCTTTTATCCTCTTGTTTCTCTTCTTCTCTCTCTCACTCTATAATGTATCTTATTCTATTTTGATATCAAATCGATTTCCACCGAATGATTTTGATTTAAATGAATTCAAACAAAACCCATCGACTGATATGAATTTAACATCTGGCACATTCACATTTTGATATACAGTGACATTCATATCAATATTAATTTTTTCCTCAACATTTTGATATTGGTTCTGTCCCATACCCATTATCCACTGATTACTACATATCGATATATACATATGCGTATATCAGTATACTCAGGCTTTTCCAGCCAAACTTCCTGAGAGCTATTTATCATATACTGATATACACTACTTCCTATATCGATATACATTCATAACTAATCTCACATATCGATATGTAGTACTTCTACATATCGATATTCAATTTGTTTACTGAGCCAAGAACCAGAGATACAACCATGGCCAAGACTCTAGTGGAATTGAGTCTTCATTTATCCAAGAAATTCGGTGAATGTATATTACAATTAGAGTATTCAAGGGTTATTGGGAGTCTAATGTACTTAATGACTTGTGCACATCCAGATATAGATTACTCTGTTAGTCGATTGAGTCGATACACGAGTAATCCATGTATTAATCACTAGAAAGCTATAACCAGAGTGTTACATTATCTAAGGTACACTCGTAATTGGAGACTGCACTATACCAGATATCCGACAGTATTTGAAGGGTTCATTGATGCAAATTGGATACTGATACGAAAGACTCCAAATCCACAAGTGGATATGTCTTTACTCTTGATGGTGCAGTCAAAGGATAACATAGCGGATCCACTAACCAAAGGTTTAATACGAGAGTTAGTTGCTCAAACATCAAGAGGAACGAGGTTAAAGCCTATGATGATGAAAGATATCTTGATGGAAATCCAACCTAGTTGACTAGAGATCCCAAGATCTAGGTTCAAGGGTACAACCTAATCTTGTATATCTAATGGTATCACTGTAGAGTTCATACTCCTCATTTCTATTGTGTAAACAGTGATGAAATATTTAAGGTTGAGTTATGCTCTTAATGACTCTTATGCATTGGGATGCCAAACAAAGTATTTAGATAATTTAGTTAAGAGGTCACCTATATAAGTATGAAGTGGAATCGCTTCTTTGAGAATTTAGTAATACAAAATTCTCGAGAAAATACTTGCAGAACCAGAAGAAGTGTTCAAGGCCAAAACGACCACAAACAGTGGGAACTATGCTATGTGAGGAAAGGTCTTGTATGCGGTCTATTATCTTGGATTACACAAACGACAGAACAATCCACGACTACATGTTCACTGATCAACCAGTAATGCCCGATAGGCTTTCACAAAGGAAGATTCAAATCCAAAACCTACTTATCCTATGCAGGATTGATCCGTAGAACTCTCTCTTTAAGTTTTTGGTGTTTCGATCATTTCATTGATTATTCTGTTAAGTGGGGGATTATTGGAAAATAATGGTTTTAACCAATATTTGTATGGATTTTGACCCAAGAATAATTAATGGGTATGCCGCGATTAATATAAGTCTAAATGGTTTAAATACTCCTAAGCAATGGATTTGATCCACAAAAAGAATTATTAAAATTCATTGAGTAATGAATAAGAAATTATTATTTAAAGTGAGATATTTATAATGGTGGATGAGTAATTAAATACTCTTTATCGCACCTTAGAAAATGTAGGAACATGGGTTGTATTTACATATTATATTCTTCGATTAAGAGACAATAAAGTCTAAGTGAAAACTAAGATAAAGTATGTTTCGAAAATTTTCCTACACGTACGTATGCTGCTTCGTCGCCTGCTCGGCCGACTATGCCCGTGTCCACATTCGCATTCCGTATTCCAAGTCGCACGTGTCCACATTCGCATTCTATATTCCAAGTCAGTGCCTCATGAAAATATGCCTTGTGCCACACACTGGATCAATTCTTTTTAAATAAAAAACATTTGGGCTTTGTGGATTTTCTGATTGGGCTAAACAACAGGGACTTGATTCAACTCGAGGCCCAATTTGTTTTTTGATTAGCATCCGACTGTTAGAGAATCTGGTTATTATAATTCATTACGAAATTCAATTCGGAAAATGAATTGGATGAATTCAACGCACATCAGAAGATATTCCACACATCCGTTCTTCCAAACTCTTCTCCTTCTCCACGTCCATCGTATGAGAGAGAGTTGAAGCCACAGAAAATTCGCAGGCCAGTTACTCCGTGCCAAGTCACTGAAATACTGACTGTATCCTGCGAGCCATTTGCCGATTCCAAAACCTCGAACACCTCCGGTGAGGCGGCAATTTTGTTTTAAGAATACTATGCTAGCACAGGCCCTCGGTTTGGTGTTCTTTACATTTCCAGTTCTGAATTGATTACTGTTGTTTTGTTTTCTTATTCCGTTCATTCTCCTGTAATTTCCAGATTATTATTTAATAAGAAAACTTTTTTCTGCCTCTATTCCCTACAGTTCTTTCATCCTAAACCTATATCTCATCTCTGTTATTATCTTTTTTCAAACCTATAACTCAAAGTTCTTACGATCTGAGTTTGCACAAACAAAGACGAACAAAATATCTGTTATGATTCTTATGTCCCACATCGGAAGTATGGGATTCCGGTGGGGGGTTAATAAACCTTGGGCACCCTTCCCCTAACAGCTGGCTTTTAGGGGTGAGTTCTACCCAAGAGTTTGTTACATTGGTATCAGAGCAGGTCTTTCCTTGGGGATGACCCTCCCTACGGTTGGTCCTGACCTCGTGGGTGACCCGGTGGGGGTGAGCCTGCCTGGCAGGAGAAGTACCGCCGTGGACGTCGGTTC
>NMUG010005337.1:0-13197 GCA_002855965.1 Monotropa hypopitys | reverse complement strand
GATTATTTAAATCTAGTCACAATTGATTAGTATGACATGAATACATTTTCATAATATCTTAGTATGTCAATTTGTAATTAAATGATTAATAAATTGAGAATTAATTTATTATATATTTTGATTAATATCTTGAATAAGATATGTGGATGATTCCTATTGGTTCCAAGTCTTATATTTATTTTGAATGGAAATGATCTTTGGAAATATAGAATTGATTTGAATATGTGTTTTGAATTTGGATATATTTTGAAATACATCCTTTTCTCTCTTATTGAATATTCTGAAAGTCGTATTATACATAGTTGAGTATCAAAATATAACATAATTGCAGGATCTATATTTGGAGAGGAGCCTCATCATTTTGCACCAACCGGTAGCCAAACTGGCTCACCGGCCGGTCTACTGGTCCCCAATCCGGTCCTCCTCATTTTGAATTGCAGAATGATTTTGAAGTTAAATAAAGTGTATTGCACTGCCCTATTTGCCCCTCAACGTCTCTAAAGATTCAAGTCAAATATAAAAGCAAGGATTGGAGCTTTTTGGTCATAACTTTCACCATCTTTCTCTCTCAACCCTAAAACTCTTGTTTCTCTTCTCCAAGCTCAAACTTTCATACTCAACCTACTGAAAATTTGCAATAGCATCACTAGAAGAGATTCATATTGAAGTTGTATTTAATTTTCATATTTCTTTCTCTTTGATCTTACTTGTAAAGGAGAGGAACATACTTCTACAAAGATCAACTTCTTTTCTATTCTTGTGAACAAGATAATCCCTTGGTTGAAGGTTGGAAGACCACCCTTAAAGGTCTTTGTTGTAAGTTTGGAAAGCCACCCTTGAAGGTTTTCAAAGTTGTAACCCCACTAGTGATCACGATTGTGGTTACATTATGATAGTAGAATTTTCACGAATTATGAAAGAAGTGGATGTAGGTAGGGAGAGACACGCCCTATTGAACCACTATAACTTCTTGCGTTCATTGTCTATCTTTTCTTATCTTTAAATTTCAGTAGTATCTCATCTTATTCAATTCAAGGTAATATCAAAAGTTAGCTTTATTAATCTTGTTACTAGAACCATCTCAAAACCGGAAACCTCGACCTTCCCACTTAGCACCTGGGAAACTGAGGTGTAACGAAAGGAGTTGATTTGGTGCTTTAACAAGATTCAATATTGTATCTTAGATATTAGTTTGAATCATATTAGTTGTTCTATACTTTAGCAAGTTTATATTTCAAGTTGTTTTATACTTTCTTTCAGTACTGGTGGAATCGATGTTGGCATCGGTCGTGCTGCCAGTCTATCCACCGGTCTAGCGCAGAACCCAGTTTCATTGATTTGATCCCGGGGTCTCGGATTTGACCCCCGAAATATGTTTTACTCAATTCTAAATGGTATTTAATCTTGTATACGTGTTGTAATCTACTTATAAACATTTTTAAATAGATCAAAATAGCTGCGAAACTGTTCAATTCCAAGTAATTCAAAGTTTTTCCTAAAATTTTCGAATCTCGGATATTTTTTATTTCTACTTTTCGAAATTCAACATATATGTCGATAAGATCGTGGTTGAATTATTATCGTAGTAGTGCAGTTGGATCGATAGTTGGATGATCGGATCTCTGGCACCCTTTACTTCTTCTTCCTTTCTCTCCTTCTTCTCCTCTGTTATTCCTCCCCAACTATTATATATACAAAACACAATGGTCCACGTCACCGTCTCTTCCTTTGTCCCAGTCATATTAAAAATGTTTCAGCCAGTCGCCACCTCACACTCCTTTGACACATCACGAACACGCCACGAGCTAAAAATGTCTCAGTTAGCCGCCACCTCACATTCATTTGACACATCACGAACACGCCACGGGCCCGGGTGCGGCCCCACGTGTGGAGCCCACATGGGCCGCAAAAAAACGTGCCAACAGCACGGGCCACCACTAGTTCCTTCTATTGTATGTTTTTTCCTTATCTTTTGTTTTTTCCTTCTTTGTTTGTTTTTTATTTAATTATGTTTTGTTTTTATTATAAATAGATAAGATTAGGAAAATTAAAAGAATTGAATAATCTTTTGGTCTACATTCTGACGTGACGGGGTGCATCGCAGATACGACGGTCTTTAAATCTAAATTTTCATATTTTAAGTATTAAATAATAATTCTTTTAATTCTCTTTAATTTCTAAAATTCCTTTTATATTTCTGAAAATTCTCAAACTTCACCAGATATTTTCTTTTATTAAACAAAACTTAATATAAGTTTTAAAACTCAACTTTATTCATTCAGGCTTTTAATTATTTTTGTAAACCCTAATCTTAATTATATTAATTAAGAAATTCACAGTATTACAATTCTCTCCAACTTATAAAAAGTTTGTCCTCAAACTGTAAAATTACTTGATACAGAGAAAAGCTCGGGATAAGAAACACACATTTGAGATTCCTCTTCCCAAATTTCTTCGCCACCTCTCTGATTATCCCACCAAATCTTTACTAATATAATTGTTTTGTTGCGTAATACCTTTTCTTTTCGATCTATAATCCGTAATGGACATTCATCATAAGATAAATTTGACTGCATCAGAATAGGTATAGTCGGAAGAACTTCTTAAGTGGAATCTATTAAATATCGCCGCAACATAGATACATGGAAAACATTGCGGATGAATGATAATTCTGGCAGTAGATCTAACTGATAATTGACTTCTCTAATTTTAGCTAAAATAGTGTAGAGTCCAATATACCTGGGATTCAGTTTACCTCGCTTCCCAAAATAGACAACACTTTTCATAGATGAAACTTTGAGGAATACCTGATCTCCAATTTGAAACTCTAAAGGTCTGCGACGAACATCTGCATAGCGCTTTTGCGTGCTCTGGACTGCTTTCAATCTTTCTTCAATAATCTAATTTTTTCTGTAGTTAGTTGAACAATTTCTGGCCCAAGAAGTTGCCTCTCTCCAACTTCGGTCCAACATACCGGCGATCAACATTTTCTTCTGTATAAGGCTTCAAATGGCTCCATGCCGATACTGGATTTGAAATTATTATTGTAGGCAAATTCTATCAATGGTAGATGATTTTCCCAACTACCCTGAAAATCCAATACACGGGCTTGAAGCATATCTTCTACAATTTGGATCACTCTTTCTGTCTGACCATCGGTCTGAGGATGAAAGGCTGTATTGAATCGAAGTTCAGCACCCATGGCTTTTTGAAGACTCTTCTAAAATTTGGAAACAAATCGAGGATCACAGTCAGAAACAATAGTTATAGGGTTTCCATGCAACCGAATAATCTCTTGAATATATACTTTGGTAAGTTGCTCCATCGATAATGTAGTTTTTATAGCAAGAAAATGGGTTGACTTTGTTAATCTATCCATAGTAACCCATGTAGAATTATTACCTTTTACCGTAACTGGTAACCCTGACACGAAGTCCATAGTAATATGCTCCCATTTCCACTCTAGTACTAGTAATAGTTGCAATAATCCTACAGGTCACTGATGTTCTGCCTTGATTTGCTGACATTCAAGGTAGTGAGACACAAACTATGCTACATCTTGTTTTATACCAGGTCACCAATAAACTTACTTTAAGTCTCGATACATTTTGGTAGTGCCGGGATGAATAAAGAATCTGGATTTACGTGCTTCTATAAAAATCTGCTGACAAATATTCTGAATAGTAGGAACACAAATTATTCCTCGAAATCGCAATACATCTTGATCGTAGACAAATTCTTCCTTTGGTTCATTCATCAATTCCTTTAGATATGGATCTTCGGTCTGCTTCTGCTTCACCATTTCATATAATACTGGTTACACTGAAAAAGCAGATAGAGTAGAAGACTTACGACTTAATGCATCTGTAACAATATTGGCTTTACTGGGTTGGTATTGAATTGACAGATCATAATCTTTCAAAATCTCCAGCCACCTTCGTTGACACAGATTTAACTCCTTCTGAGAGAATAAATATTTCAAACTTTGGGGATCAGTGAAAATCTCACAGTTTACCCTGTAAAGATAATGTCGCCATATTTTCAGTGCAAAAACAATATCCACCAACTCCAAATCATGAGTAGGGTAATTCTTTTCGTATGGTTTCAATTGCCTAGAAGCATACACAATAACCCTCTTATTCTATATTAAAACACATCCTAGCCCTTGATGTGAAGCATCACTAACACACAACGAAACCTTCGGTACTAGAAGGTAGTGCCAAGATTGGTGCAGTGGTCAATCTTCTTTTTAATTCTTGAAAATCCCGCTCTCTATCATTAATCCACACATAATGGGTTCCTTTTTTAGTTAACTCCGTCATAGGTACAACAATTTTATAAAAGTCTTTTACAAACTTTCGATAATAACCAGCTAACCCAAGGAAACTTCGTACCTCTGTTACTGAAGTTGGTTGTGGTTAGTTAGAAATTGCTTCAATCTTCTGTGGATCAATAGAAATTCCCTCACCATCAATAATATGACCCAGAAAAGATACACTAGTCAGTCAAAATTCACACTTCTTAAATTTAGCATACAACTTCTTTTCCTGAAGAATCTGCAAAACTTTCTGAAGATGATCTATATACTGCTCTCGAGTTTTGGAATAAATGAGAATATCATCAATGAAAATGATAACGTAATCATCTAAACATGGTTTGAAAACATGATGCATAAGATCCATAAAAGCAGCAGAAGCAATAGTAATATTAAAAGGCATTACCAGAAATTCATAATGCCCATACCGGGTTCGGAAGGCTATTTTCTCCACATCTTCTGCCTTACTTTCAATTGATAATATCTAGAACGTAGATCAATTTTCGAAAAATACTGAACCCCTTGCAATTGGTCGAACATATCGTCAATTCAAGGCAATGGATACCGATTTCTTATAGTTACCTTATTAAGCTCTCGGTAATCAACGCATAACTGTATAGTTCTATCTTTCTTTTTCACAAAATGAACCGGAGCACCCTATGGAGAGACACTGGCTTAATAAAGCCTTTCTCTAACAAATCTTCCAGTTGGATTTTCAATTCCTTTAACTCTGCTGGAGCCATTCGATAGGGAGTTTTAAATATAGGTTGTGTTTTCGAAAATATATCAATAGAGAACTCAATCTCTAGATGTACAAGGGATCTGGGTAATTCTTCTGGAAACACATCCAAAAATTCTTTAACAACTGAAATTTCAGAAATATTAGATGACTCTCCTTTTGCAATCAACACAAAATAGAAATACCCCTGACACCCTTTTTGAATTAACCGATATGCCTGAGCGGAGGAAATAATATAAGGAGGTGATATTATTTTTCCCTTCAAATATAAGCATCGGCTGTTCAGAGACTTTGAATATAATATGCTTCTTCTGACAATCAATTGTGGCATAATTGGTAGACAGCCAATCCATGCCCAATATAACATCGAAATGACTCATCTGAAGGGAACAAATTTCCTATCTACCAAAAAGATTTCACAGACCTTAAAGATAGTTGACACAATAATGCCCATACTCATTGGTTGGGACACACAAAGCTCATAATCAAGAGATTGACTTTTTTTTAGGAAGTTGTGAGATAAATGCAGTAAAAATGTAAGAATGAGTTGATCCAGAATCAATCAATGTATAAGCTTCCTTATCATATAAGTAAATAGTACATGCCACCATATTGTCAGCACTCTGAGTATCCCCTAGAACTAGGGCAAAAGCTCTCTCCTGCTTTCCATTGGTGGACTCAGTCTTGATAGCTGGTCGTGGTTCAACTTTAACCTATGTTGGAGACGGGGCTGAAACTGGCACTGGACAATCTCGAACCATATGGCTCACCTGACCACATCTAAAACATGCCTTAGAAGCTCTAAAACATCTACTATGGTGACGATGCTGACAAGTCAGGCATACTGAAATAGAGCTACCCATGGCTGATTATAACTTCTCTGCTGCCTTTTTTGCTATCCAAATCTTTGCCCTGAACCACCCATATCATGTCTTTTTGCTTGGCCTCCATGTTAATCCTTCCTTGGCCAATTCACTGCCTTCCGCTTCTATTCTGCAATAACCTTATACTTTTTGTTCAAATCTAACTCTGCCATCAAAGCCACGTCTAATACCTATGAATACGTCAGCAACTTCAGCAATCGCATCGCAACATTTATTTCAGGTCACAATCCCGCCTCAAACTTCCTGGCCTTAAGGTCTTCTGTTGCCACCATATGTGTGGCAAATTGACACAACTCAGTGAATTTATGATTATAATCAGAAACTATATTACCTCCTTGTTGCAAGGCAATGAATTTCAAACATTTGTTATCCTAGATAGACTTTGGGAAGTGTTTCTTATAAGATACCTCCAAGAACCACTGCCATACAATACCATGTTCCACATCCCTTCTAGAAAGCCACCAGTAGTGAGCATCACCCTCGAACATATAGGTGGCCAAAACCACTTTCTTCATTTCCGAACAAAGAAGCACCGAGAATATCTTCTCCATTCTTAGCACCCATGATTTAGATTTGTTAGGATCAATTCCTCCCTCAAATATAGGAGGTTTTATTTGTTGGAAATCCCTAATTGTAACCTGATCATCGCCCATCTAATTATTTATTCCCATAACATTCACCACTCCTGCCAAAATCTGCTCCATTCGCTCCATCCAATCGATTGGAGGAGGTGGTGGTTGTTCGGGAGCCTGTGGGTGTTCCATATTTCTATCTATGCGATCATTCATATTCTACATTCACAAATAGATATCCAATAAATATATCATTAACTAAATATTCTTATCTTATCTTAGGACTTCGTAATGCTCTGAGACATTTTGTTTTCCAAAAATATCGTACATCACATTTCATTTTATTTATAAAAATACTATTTTTAAATTTTATCTTTTCTAAGAGCATTTGTTCTGAATATTCACAGAAGCATCGGTGGCCAGGCGCACTTCATATGACATTCAAATCCAGACCTCAATGTTTTCAAAAAAAAAATTCACATTGGTTGATCACATACACTCTTATTAAAGTGATATTTACATATAATATCTCTTTATAACTCTCTCACAGACTTATATAGCTCAAGGTTTAAATAAACCGGACTCTGATACCACTAAACCCTGTCACGACCCGGACCCATTCTCTGAGGTTATCGAGACAGATAATAAGGTAATTATGAAATCACCTCAGGCATTCATAAGAAAAAAACTTAAATAATTATTAAAAGAGGATCATATCACAACGGAAGATAAATATATAACAGAGAGTTCTAAATCATTCCATAAATTTTAACTTATTACAACTCACAAATCATACATATATTTACAGACTGAAAATAAAACTATCTCAGAGCACTAGTACTAAAAAGAAACTACTAAACCCAAAAATACACATCTGACTGAAACTGTCACTAAGTACATGTCCTATGGATATTGATACTGGTCCTCCTCACCTGAAAAATATATTAATTTTTATAAGCGAAATCATGTCAGAATCATAATCAGAGACCAAACTACAAAATGCCGTACTAATATTAGAATAGAACAGAACAACGAAAATACCGGCAACAGAATAAAATCGTAGTAGTAAACGAAATAGAAAGTCGGTGTCCAGAATATAATAGCTCTAAAACAGTATAATAGGGCATTTGAGTTGATTTTCTTAAAACTCTTGTTTTAATTTTCAAATTCCATTTCAAGAATAATATTTTTCATTAGTGTTATAATAGGTCAAACTACACAGATATCAGAACAGAACAGAACAGAGTAGATCGGGCGTCCCTAGTGGATCTGCTAGACATTTGACGCAAAATCCAATTCTTATTTATTTATAGACGGTTAGCTAGTCAATTTTCCCCCTAGCTGACAGGGCCAGATCACTAGGCATATACCTTCTAGAGTAGGGCCAGAAAGCCATATCTCCCTCTGGCGTGAGACCGTCTCTTATCATAGTATTTGGATGACCATATAATAGATTTGCAATTATTTTCATTTCATGGATACTTTTAAAACATTTAATAAAGTAATTCCTACGAAAAATAGGGAATAGTTGGAAAATATACCAGAAATTTTGTTAATATATGCATTGTCACTCACCTGAATTGAACATCTGGTCTAAAACTCCTGAAATACATAATTATAAAAATATATTAAAACGGGTCTTATAATAAACTCTTAACTTACTAAACTTAAATTCCCCCTTATAATACACTTAATAATATTTCTTAATCAAATTTGTTTTCTTATTTAATTTTCTCTATAATTAATCTATTAATTTTCAATTTTTTTCCTTTTCCCTTTTTATTTTAGCTTAATTTAGAAATTCCTTAATTTCTTGAACCAATTTTTTTAGAACTCCAGAAACCCGACCGGTCATTCTTCCAGCTTGGGGACCGGTCGCAGTACCGGTGGCGCCGGTGCTGGCACCGGTCGTGCTGCCAGTCCATCCGCCGGTCTGGCGCAGCACCCAGTTTCATCGATTTGATCCTGGGGTCTCGGATTTGACCCCCGAAACATGTTTACTCAATTCAAAATGGTCGTTAATCTTGTATACGTATTGTAATCTACTTATAAACATTTTTAAACGGATCAAAATGGCTACGAAATTGTTCGATTACAAGTAATTCAAAGTTTTTCCTAAAATTTTCGAATCTCGATTATTTTCTGATTTCTACGTTTCGAAATTCAACATATATGTTGATAAGGTCGTGGTTGAATTATTAGCGTAGTGGTGCAGTTGGATCGATGGTTGGACGGTCAGATCTTCAACACCCTTTTCTTCTTCTTCTTCTTCTTCTTCTTCCTTTCTCTCCTTGTTCTCCTCTGTTCTTCCTCCCCGACTATTCCTTCTACTGTACGTTTTTTCTTTTTTTTTGTTTTTTCCTTCTTTGTTTGTTTTTGATTTAATTATGTTTTGTTTTTATTATAAATAGATTAGATTAGGAAAATTAAAAGAATTGAATAATCTTTTGGGCTATATTCTGACATGACGGAGTAAATCGCAAATACGGTGGTCTTTAAATCTAAATTTTCGTATTTTAAGTATTAAACAGTAATTCTTTTTATTCACTTTAATTTCTAACATTCCTTTTACATTTCTAAAAATTTTCAAACTTCATCAGAAATTTTCTTTTATTAAACTGAACTTAATATAAGTTTTAAAACTTAACTTTATTCACTTAGGCTTTCAAATAATTTTTTAAAATCCTAATCTTAATTATATTAATTAAAAAATTTACGGTCTTACACTTCTCTCGATTTTTTGGCTAGACTAACCTTCTGCCTACAATTTACACAAATCGTGTAACACCCCTCGATTTTAATAAAAACATTTCAAGTACTTTTTTTTGAATGATATATATATAAAAAGGAGGGTGTTAATCATTGTTATCCATCACAATCAGTAGAATATTCATTACATTACAAATGATACAGAAAAGAGGAAGAAAGTACATCTACTGAATTTAATACAATTGATCAACTGAGAGGAAAGGGAAAAGAGGTACAACAGCTACCTACTACAAATGTAAAGAAAAGTATAACTACAACAGTGCTACAACTTGAGAATTGAACTGAAGTACCAAGTACAAAGAGAGCCAAGGCCGCAGCTCTAAAGGAACTAGCTGCTAGCATAAGCTCCAAGTCCCCCTGCAAGAGAAATCCTGCAGTACAATCCTGGAAAAGAGAGAGAAAAGAGGGTTTGAGCATTCCACGGCTCAGCAGGAAAACTATTAACTACCACCAAGTGCACACACGAGAATGTGTGCCTAAGTGTCCTCACAAGGATAGAGAAAGGGGAGAACCCAAGGCACAGAAGTATACTCGACCACCAAAACAACAAGGTAAACCAATACTCTCACTCATGATAGTAATTGTAAACCCAAAGGTACTCGACCAATGTGCCACAAGTGAAGCCACTAGCGAAACCTCCAAAGATAACCCAAACACAACCACTATCTCACCACCAACACCACCCACCATCCCATGATTGTTATAGATTCAGGTGTTGATCATCTTGGAGATATATTTGAGTTAAAGAGGTAGATTTTCTATTATTCATTTGTTATCAACAATTGTCTCCACTTGTCAAAACAAGGGAGCCCAAGCCATCCATTCCGACTTTTTCCACATCGTCGACTATATGGGTCATGTACTAGGAGGTCGCACTAAGTCTTACCCACCACACACAAGGACTGGGTCACTAGACACCGCAATCGTCTCGACCAACAGCCCTCTTGGCGACACAAAGAGGTGGCACAAGACTATCATCGTACCCGAAACTGCACTACCCACTTGGCGGCTCAAGGGGAGGCTCCTGGGTATCACACACGAAATCACATCCGAGTAGGGCAAATTCCTTCCTACACTCGGGGTCGTACGCGGGTAGGGCAAACTCCTTCCTAAACCCGGGCGGGTACCATCAATCCACAAGAAAACACAATTCATGGTAACGTGCCGAGACATAGTCCATATCCACGTACCGAAAACAATCCCAAGGATGGGGCAAACTCCTTCCCAATCCCTTGAATGGTACCCCCTTACGACATCGAACAACATCCAATCCCCTCACATATTCATTTGTGTTCCATTAGGTTGGATTTAAGTGAATGATTCAAGATTGCCAAGGAGTGGTCCTCGTAGGATCCATCTCCATATTTGTCGTTCATTAAGTTCATTGCGTTTGTTATTAGGTTCCCAATAAATCAACGAGGTTCCACAACCAAGGGCAACCCACCACCAAGTCAAAGACTCGGCACAACAACGTTCAAGGGGAAACCCAACGACGCCCAACACCATAACACTCACATTCATCCAATTGTCAACAACCAAGACCAAGAACAAATTGAGGATCAAGGCTAACTCAAGGTGATTCTAATGACCAACAAAACAACCACAAGGGTCCTATGACCACCCAAGCAACCCAAAACTCTCCAAGCACAACCCAAAGCTCATTCGAGCATTTTATCGAACACCTAACGGTCATCGACTCCAAAGGCATCTAAACGACTGAACGATCACTTTACGATACCCAAGCAAATCACAATCACTCCTATGATGACAATCGAACCCAATTCACATCACCTCAAACGCGATAGACCCAAGTACTACGGCACATGAAATCAATTACGATACGCGACATGAATTATAAAATTGAAGGAATTTAACAACGAATAAGAATACTATAGACATCCACGCACGCAAAATAGTCAACTTTTATTATTTTTCACCATCTATGCTCACACTAGCCAGCTTTATAAGAAATTAATACTTCATCTTTATTTCAAAACTCATAGCAACAAGCCTGATTATTGATTCAAAACAGATTACCACATTTAAGAGTAGTCGAAATATTAGGATTAACCCAACTCTAATTTAATGACACTTAAGTGTTTCATCTTACTCACAAGCTTATACTGATACTCTTCTTCTAGGTCATTTGACCCTAACTATCACGCCCCGGATTTTCAAACCATATTTTTTTGAAAACAATTTAAATAGAAGCAGGGGGACCAACACTTGTGGTATCTATGCACTTCTTTCAATTTCTCATTACATTCATTATACAATATGATCAGAAAAGCGGAAGCTAGAACAAATGCCAAATAAGCTACAACTGAAGTGCTGAATAGAGAGAAAAGTGAGGGTACATCCCACCATCGGGAGTTAACAAAAGTACCAAGTGAAATCTGCTGCAACGATCCCTGAAAACCCGGAAGCTGACTAAGCTCCAAGCTCAACAATCTCAACACATCTCTGCAACAACCTGGGGGGGACCACGAAGGTCTGAGCATACCACGGCTCAGTAGATAAACTCCTGACCACTACCAAACATGCACGGGTGGTGCATGCCTAGGAGGGGTCAGCACAAGTAGAAACTGTAACGAACTGGAACAACAGTAGTGGCAACAACAGTAGTAAAGCTGAAGCGAAAAGCACAAGTAGTAAAGCAGTAAAGTGAGTGCGAACCGAACTATAACGGCAACCGGGCTACGAGTACACCTACTAATCTCCTCAAAGGCAAGGGAGGTAAAAGTGTCAAGCCTAAAGGCTAATCCTATTCAATCTCACGTCGCCACAACCAACTCTCTACTAAGGATAAGAGGTCCACCGTCAAAGTACAAAATCGTAAAAGGACTGAAGCGCACGTAGTGTATATCGACAAGTGTGTCGAACCCAAACCGTAACCTCGAATGAACACAAGGGTACAACCTCCCAAATCTGACTGAGACGACCTCAAACCTTGACTCAATCATCCTTACTACCAAAGTCCAACAACTCTATGGATCCACTGAGAGTCCCAAACCAATACTGCGCCAAGATATCTAACCAAGGTGGGTAAACATAGCACAAGGGACAACAAAGAAGGGTGTCTGCAAACCTATCAAAAATGTTCTTTTATTGCTCCGAGGATCACACATTATCAAGTGCCAGGGGATTCCATTACAAGTCTATCCCAATATGATTTAGATCATCATTCTTACCGTAATTCCACTTTAAAGAGTAACCTGGAATTCCATTACAAGTATATTCCGTTCATGTGTTTTATCATCAATCTAGATATATCCTGGGATCCCTAAAGGTCAAGTACATCCCGTATTTATTCGAAGTTCATTGATTTAATACAAATCCCGGAATCCCTAAAAATCAAGTACATTCCGTATTTGCATAGTTTATTTATTCTTTAAGATAAATCCAGGAATCCCTAAAGATCAAGTACATTCCGTATTTATCCAAGCATCGTTGTAACGTTGATAGGGCAAGGTTGGCCTAGTATCTCGTCAACACACTAGCCAAACCTAATCCGTCTTCCCCAAAGGCCGTTGGGAGGGCTCACGTAGCCCCCTTTGTGCACAAAGTCGTGGGTGGAGCGACCACTCCGGGAATCCCTAAAACTCAAGTACATTCCCGCGTAAGAACAAATCACTTCCCGTATCGTTGTTACAAATGTTATCCAGGGAATCCCTAAAAATCAAGTACATTCCCGGATTGTCATCACAAGTTTGGTATGCCAGGAATCCCTAAAGATCAAGTACATTCCCGCATAGAAACTATCCAATCATATTCGTGGTCATCGATTTTATTCATGAGTCGTCGTTCCTGTTTTCATTTCATGTCTTACATGTGATGGATTCAAGATTATCCAAAGATGGTCCTCGTAGGATCCATACCCGTATTGGTTGTACATTGCATTCATTTCATTCTTTTCAT
>NMUG010005336.1:0-13197 GCA_002855965.1 Monotropa hypopitys | reverse complement strand
ACAAATACGACTGAAACATCCTATTCATCAAGTCCATAAATACTGCTGGCGCATTAGTCAACCCAAAAGGCATAACCATAAATTCGTAGTGACCATATCTAGTACGAAAGGCCGTCTTCGCGACATCACAGTTTCTAACTTTCAATTGGTGATAACCGGACCTCAAATCAATTTTTGAAAATACTGAGGCTCCCTGAAGTTGGTCAAAAAGATCGTCAATTCTAGGCAATGGATATTTATTCCTCACGGTGACTTTGTTCAACTGCCTATAATCTATACACATTCTCATCGACCCATCCTTATTTTTCACAAACAATACCGGGGCTCCCCAAGGGGATACACTAGGTCTAATAAATCCCTTATCAAGCAACTCCTTCAATTGTAATTTCAGTTCATATAATTTAGCAGGTGCGATCCTATAAGGAGCAATAGATATAGGACTAGTACCCGGAACCAACTCAATCGTGAACTCTACTTCTCTAATCGGAACCACTCCCGGTAACTCTTTTAAAAAAACGTCTTGAAATTCATTCGCAATAGGTATATCCTCAATATTTCCCTCGCCCTTCTCAGAATCAATCACATAGGCTAAGAACCCTTCACATCCCTTATTTAACAAAGACATAGCCTTCAAGGATGAAATGACACGCCTAGGCAGTTTTATGTTATCCCCACAAATTTTTAAGTTAGGTTCACCCAGAATACGAAACAAAACCTCCTTACTGACACAATCAATAATAGCAAAGTGCACGTCTAAGAAGTCCATCCCCAAAATTACATCCAAATCCACCATCTCAAGTGGAATCAAGTCTGACAACAAAGGCTCATTACCCACCCAAACTTCACAACCCGGGTAGTATGACGCAAGTTCTACCACATTACCCAATGGTGTCAACACAAATAAAGTGTGATCTAAGGGTGCCAAATCTCTACCCATACGAGAACCAAAAGCAGTAGAAACAAAAGAATGCGTGGCCCCGAAATCAATAAGAAATCGTGCATATAAAGTAAATACACGAATCATACCTATCACCATATCCGGATTTACTTGAGCCATCTGCCTATCCAATGCAAATACCCTGCCATGAGTAGTCTGCCTCGCTGCACCTTCATTAGCACCCCTTACTGCGCTCCCTACTGACTGAACGGGTAACTGATTTTGTTGCTGAACACACTATATAGCTTTATGACCCATGCCTCCACACTTGAAACATTTCAGCCCATTGTTCATCGATGTACAATCCCTAGTAATATGGTCCAGCGACTCACACTTAAAACACCTCCTAGTGAAACCTCTGACATTGGACCCCGTCTGTTGGTTCACACACCTCTCCTGATGCCCACTCCAATTACTTCCCTGATTTCTACTTCCTCCACCACTCCTCCCCTTATCAAACCTCTATCTCTGCTCACCGCTCTTGAAGCTACTTCCACCAGATTTTTCATTATTATCAAATCTTGCCTTTTTGTGTGACTCTCTCTTTTCACGATACTCTTGAATGTCATTCCACATTCTTGTTTCCATGTCCATAAGATTAGAATAGTCTCTCTCCCTAAATGATAACAATCTCGAAGCCACTCCAGGTGCCAAACCCAATCTGAAACGTCTACACTTCATGTCTTCTGAACTGACCATATAGGGTGCATACTTAGACAAAGCAGTAAACCTCGCCTCATACTCACTCACTGACATACCTCCTTGCTTCAAGTTTGAGAAAGCCGCCTCCTGCCCAAAACGAAAGCTATCGGGATAAAACCTATTGTTAAATCCCTGGATGAACCTATCCCAAGTGATAACCCTGGGTGCAGCTGGCTCAACTCCAAGTGCCGGAGTCACCTCCTGCCTTTTAAAGGCATTCCACCAACTCCTAGCTTCACCTCTAAACAGAAAGGTCGCCAGTTACTCTCTGATCTCCATCAACACCCATCGTGCCTAGCACCAGTTCTACTTCTTTCAACCATTCTTCAGCCACCTCAGGATTATTTGCTCCCTCAAACACCGTACTACACAATCATTTGAATCTCTCTAAGAGATCCGTGCCCATTCCCCTCTCCATGTTTTGATTGGCCTGCAATTGAATTAGCATTTGTTGTCCCACCGCCAATTGAGTGATAGCGGCCATCATTCGAGCCTCCTATCCAGCTATCGGTGGAACACCCCCACCACTACCTGGGTTTCCGCCATTCACACTTGCCTCCTCCTCAACTCCTTGATTGTTGTACTCCATTTCTTTCCTGAAAATCACAACACAGGAAACAACACAGTGGAAACAAGTATTAGATGCCAAAAACTCACGCGTTTGTCAAACACACCTCAATGACTCAATGCATGACTTGACATCCTATGGTCCACTACTCAGCCACCCTAAACTTAGCATTTTGTTATACTATGCTTTTCCACTTAACTTTCCAAGATTTCCTATTATAAGAGAACGTTGATCAGGCGTTCTTCCAACTGGATTTCAAGGCAAGTCCCATGGGTGTCAAAGACACGTATAATAGTCCCAAAACACTAACACACCAACTTCCAACAATTACCTCAAACTCATACCTCAAGTACAGTTTCTATCAATCGCAAGGTCCCCTAACTCGAACCTATAACCTAATCTCTGATACCAAGTTGTAACATCCCAAACTTCAAAACACATAAACTGGAATTTTTTGCTTTTTCTTTTGCTAGAAAACCTCAAGTAATCATTGCCAAAATGTAATGGAAGTAACAAGTGTAACCTCAAAACACAAGTCCAATAGTGTATACAAGTACTCATACAAGTCTCTGAATAAAGGACGATAAAAGTCTACCAACAGTACTAAGAAGAATCTCAAGTCAAAAATTCTCCATAGGACCACCTTAGCCCAATAATCAAATCCAAGCATCCAATGACCTCCCGTCTTGTAGTGGACTACTAATCCTCCGACCTATTTCCAAGTCAAAAACAAGGAAACAGAGTGTGAATATGATATCTTTAACTTCCAAAACACAAGTAATTGTTGTGACAGAAAAATCATGAATATGAGCAGTTATGACTTTCATTCCAAAAATGCATCTCATGCATGGTACTTTACATATATCGGCCAAAGCCCTTTTTAAAAAGATTCCAGCATCCCATGCCCGAAAAATAGCTACTACTATAGGTAGTAGTTCGTACGCCCCACACACTAAAGTTTGGGGTACGTCCCACGCACCCGTTGGACTTACACTGGTGAACCACTGGCCTTACTAAATTTCCAGCAACACCACCCGTCTCACAGAGGCATGCATAATATATATATATATATGTGCATATTATGCTTTCCATCTCAACTCATGCATATATGTCTATGCATATCATTCTCATCATGCATTTATGTTCATGCATCTCGTTCTCATTATGCATTCATATTCTACACAACAACTATGCATTTAACTTCTCGTGTCATAATAAAGAGTTAACTAAAAACAACATTGCGAACGTATAATTAAAGATACCACATCTTTACACTCACCAGTACCGATGCTCAAACCTTCTCTTTGCCCTTGAGTGAGGCCTGAATGCCCTCCTCTTGCATCCCTGTAAATCAAACTACAATTTTAGTCCGCATTGCGATTATAAGATGAAATCAAATAGGAAAACATTAATCAAACCCGTACATGTCTTAATGTACCAAAACTTATCTCTTTACGATGTTATTTAGTCATATTTCATCTCCCAAGGACTTACCCAGAATTTCGGACAGAACCCCTCCCAACCGGTTGGACTTGACTTCCCAACCGGTTGGGCTATCATCACTCAGCCCCCACCGATCCCCCAACTGGTTGGCCCCCTCTCATCCCATCCCAACCGGTTGGCCAAGGAATCCCAACCGGTCGGGACCCCTTCTGCTCCAAAATCTGCAAAACGGGAATTTTCGACCAAGAACGATCCCAACTTCTCCAAACTCGCTCCAAACACTTAAAAACCTCAAATTCATCAATACCAAAGTGTTTCTAACATCTAAGATCATTATATACCTGAATGAGACTCTATTACAACCTTCAAACACAACCAAATCCCAATAATCAACCCTAAATACACGGGTTTTCCCCAAAACAAGATTGGAACTAAAACTTCAATCTAACTCAAACCTGAAGTGTTATGAAAATAAAATGTACATTGATAGATTCATACTTACGTGAGGAATGATGTTGATGAAGGATTCTACCCTCGATTCACCTCCAAAAGCCTTCGAATTCCCAAAACTCTCTTGCTCCTTCTCTTTCTCCCTCTCTAGCCTCCTAATCAAAATTGTTTTGTATAATAAGGGGTTATGGAGCCACCCCTAACCCTAATCAAATTTTTAAACACATTTTACTTATTTTCCCCTTCATTTAAATGGATGTTTTCCTTGTGAGCCATCCCTCCACTTTTTTATATAATTTGGCCATTTTATATAAACATATGTATATAAATACTTAAACATACTTAAAATCCTTCCTTACTCCCTCATAAATTTCTAATATTCTTGAATTATTTATAAAATTAGTTTATAATGTGGAATGGGTATTACAGTTGTTATTGGTCTACCAATCCGGTATCGATACAAAGGACCATTGTTAATAAAGCATAATATGTATTAAAGATTGACAATAATCACATCATCAAACCATAGGGCAATGGATACCTCCTAAAGTTGTTGAATTTAATACTTTCAAATAATCTGAGAAGTCAACTAAGGTATAGTAAGAAATTAGTGAAGGCCTAAAATATCAATCTGGTGATAGATGAGTGAGTTCGAAAGACATACATCATATACATGTACCATATCCACAATGGTTGCATCCATTTTCTAAATTGAACAATCAATCTGAAAATTTTAAACTCTTTAAATATGTCAAAGTTAATATTCCATTGTTGGATGCCATTAAGTAGGTCCCGGTCTATGGAAATTTTCTTAAAGATTTGTGCACTATGAAGTGTAATCTCAAAATGCAAAGGAAAGCATTTTTTGATCGAGCAAGTGAGTTCCATCTTACATGTTGCACACACCCCGAAATACAAAACCTGTGTTGTTCTACAATTTCCATCACAATTGTAGATTGTAAGCTTGAGAGAGCATTGCTTGATTTAAAGGCGAGTGTGAATCTTGTACCTTATTTTATCAACAGCTAGATATGATGGAGTTACAACCCACAACCATCAACTTGAACTTGTTGATCGTTGTGTCAAAATCCTAATGGGGATTGTTATAGATGTAATTATGAAACTTAAGAAGTTCTATTTCTTGGTTGACTTTGCAGTTTTTAACACATAGCTTGTGGATGACCCTTCGGTCCAAATTCCTGTCATCCTTAAATGCCCATTCTTGGCCACGGCCAATTCTCAGAAAAAATGTAGAAATTGAGTCATACAACTAACTTCCAGTAATATAACAGTTGAATTAAATATTTTTAATGTGTGCAATAAACAGGAGGTGATAAGGATGTCCATGATCTTAACAACGTAGAGACCTTTGACTATAGGAGTAACAACTTTCTGGTAGACCCTCTAAAGTCTTGTTTAGTTAATGACATGGTGAATGATCGTGTTGCTTCCATGAGGAGGTGGTGTTTTTGTACCTCTTGAATTGTGCAGAGGTCTTGGGTTTAAATGGCTGGACCCCAAAATTTGACGAGCTTATTGCTTTGAACAATCAAATGATCACATCTAGCATCCAACCACCCAAACTTTAGTTAAAACCATTGTCGTCATCTTTGAAATGTGATTTTTTGAAAAACAATAAAAATTTCCCTATGGTGATATCATTGAGTCTCAAGAAATTGCAAGAGACTACAGTTTTATAGATCCTTCGACATACAAGAATGCAGTAGGTTGGAAAATAGATGGCATTAATGGAATTGATCCTTCGATTTGTACACATTTCATTTACCTATAAGACGATGATAGACCCTCATGGCAACCCCAACATCGATTGAATTTGAACATGAAAGTTATAGTTAGAGCCGAAGTGCTAAAATTGTTGGATGTATGTATCATCTACTCTCTCGCGGATAGCAAGTGGGCAAGTCCTATCCAAGTGGTTCCTAAGAAGTCCAGGGTGACTATGGTCACTAATTATAAGAATGAGTTGGTCCCCATCCATGTTATTACCAGAAGGCACGTGCATTGACTACAAAAAACTCAATATATGTATCTGGAGGACAACTTCCATCTCTTATTCATTACCCAAATATTGTAGAGGGTTGTCATGCATTCCTTCTATTTCTTATTAGATGGATACTCTGGGTATACTTAGAATGATATTTCCCTCGAGGAGCAAGATAAGATGACTTTTAGGGGTGCACATAGACCGGATCAGACCAGATTTGTATGAATCCAATCCTAATCCATGAATCATGGATTATAAAAAATATAACCCATGTTTGATTGAAAAGTATCATGGATCGGTTCCAATCCTATCTATAACTTATGGATTTGTTCTGGATTTGTCCAAGGATTGTGATTTATAACAAACAAAGCAACACGTGGGAAAAACACCACAAAACCTTAACATCGAATCACTGATAGCACAATGCAAACAATGAACATCATACCACAAAAAAGAACAACAGTTTACCCATAGGATTATTTATACTCCATAGTTTTGTAAATTATAACAATTTACCCATAGGTTTATTTATATGTACATATAAAATATTTATATGTACATATGTATATTATATATAATTAATATTTCACGAACCGGATCAAATAATCCACGGATTTAAAATGAAAATTTGTGTCCAGTCCATTAGTCATGATTTTTAAATTTTTAAATCTGTATTTGAACCATTAATCCACGATTTCAATCCAAAATGTATGCATCGGATCGGATTCATAAGTCATCAGATTTTTTGTACAGTCCGAATGAATTTTACTTGTCCTTTTGGAAAATGAGCCTATCGTTAGATGCCATTCAGACTATGCAATGCTCTTGGTACCTTCCAATGATGCATGATGGGGAGTGATATGTTGGAGAGGATTGTCGAAATGTTTATGGACAATTTCTCACTATTTGGGGATTCTTTTGATGATCGTATGTCGAATATGGAAGTGTTGGAGCGATGCGAGGAGAAAAAACTGGTCTTAAATTGGGAATAGTGTCAGTTTATGGTGACCACAACCATGTTCTTAGGCCATATTATTTCTGCTAAGGGGATCTAGGTATACAAATCAAAAATCAATTTAATCTCTAATCTACCAAACCCTAAGTGTGTGAAAGATATTTGATCCTTCCTCGGTCATGCAGGCTTTCATAAAGGATTTCAACACCATCTTGCGTACTTTATGTAATCTTTTGGCTAATGATACTCCTTTTGAGTGGACCACTGTGCGTGATTCATAAATCTCTATCTTAAATGGGATGTTGACGTCACCACCCATTATGCAATCATTGGATTGGAGTCTTCCATTTGACATAATATGTGACATGAGTAACTATGCCATAGGGAATGTTTTGGGACAATTATATGATAAGAATCTGTGTGATTTACTATGCTAGTAAGACTCTCGATGATGCTCAAATTAACTATACTACCACTGATAAAGAGCTTTTGGGTGTAGTTTTTGTGCTTGATAACTTTAGGTTCTATATTATTGGGTCCTCACTTTTGGTTTTTACAAATCATGCGGCTCTCAAGTACCTGCACATCAAGAAGTATGCTAGGTCGCATTTATTGTATTGTATTCTTCTCCTCTAATAATTAAATAATATTATAAAGGATAAGAAATGAGTGGAGAATATTGTAGCAGACCACTTGTCCCGAATCATTTTCAAAGACAGATTTGGTAAACCCCTCATCACTTACTCTTTCCCCAATGTACAACTCTTTGCTATCTCAACTTGCATGTGGTGTGTAGATATTGTCAATTATTTAGTCACGAGACAAGTACCTACCCAATGGACCAACCAATAAAAGCACAAATGTCTAGGGGAAATGAAGAAATTCTTCTATGATGGCCCTAATGTTTTCAAGTATTGTCCCAATCAAATCATGCAAAGATGTGTGCCCAAAGACAAAATCTAAAGCATCATCTCATTTTATCATGTTGGGACATGTGGAGGCATTTTTCTTCAAAAAAAAAAACTACTGTAAAAATCTTGCAATGTGGCTTTTATTGTCCCTCCATTTATAAAGTTTCATTCAAGTTTGCAAGTAGTGTGAATAGTGCCAAAATTTTGGCGATATTACACGCAGAAATATAATGCCCTTGTACCCCATCTTAATAGTTGAAGTCTTTGATTGTTTGGACATTGACTTTATGGTACCATTCCTTCTTCTTCTGTCTACATATATATTTTGTTAGCAATGGATTATATTTCTATGTGTGTCAAGGCTATCACCACATGAACCAATGATTATAGAGTTATGATCAATTTTATGAAAGAGCACATTCTATCTATGTTTAGGGTGCCTCATGCTATCATTAGTGACCAAGGTACGCACTTTTACAATATACCATTTGGCGCTCTTATGAAAAAATACGGAATAACACATAAAGTGTCTACTAGCTATCACCCATAAACCAATGGCCAGGATGAATTAGCAAATAAGGAAATAAAATATATTCTTGAGAAAATTGTTAATCCCAACCGAAAGGATCGATGTAATTGATTGACTAGTTCTTTGTGGGCATATTGTTCAACCTATAAGACCTTGTTAGGAATGTTTCTTTATTATCTTCTCTATAGAAAAACTTGCCACCTATCGGTTGGAATGGAGCATTGGGCGTATTGGACACTTAAATTTTAATTTTAATTTTCTCGTGGCTGGTTCCTATCATAAATTAGAACTAAATGAAATTTAAGAGATGAGAAGGGATGCATAGGAAAATTCCCTAGAAGACATTGGTCGCTAGACAGGGCCATATATTATCAAAACTATTTTCCTCATAGTGTAGTTGAAATCGAGGATCCATATAATGGACATATCTTAAAAGTGAATATAAAAAGGTTGAAAGCATTTTGGAAACATTTTTTAAAGAGGAAACGGTTAAGGAACTTACTTATCCTCTTTATTAGGATATCTCTTGAAATGAAAAATAATATGCATCTAGGAGACAAAAATTCAAGGAGGTTGAGATAACTTATGTGTTTTTCATGATTGAATGGTTGTTGATGTTCTGGTCTAGTCACCCAGTTTATCATGCATGATACATTATCTGGTATTACCTCGGTAAAGTAAAAGATGATTGTAAAATGTGATTGAAACAATCTCAACAATGGCAAGCCTATGGGTTTTACTCGAGAGAATGTAACCTGCTATACAAGTAGATTTCCTTCTATAATGCATTGTTAAGTGAGCAACTGGGGAGAAAAGTATAACCTGAGTGAACCACGTGATGGTTGAGAGAGTCTAGTTTAAGACATAAAATTTACCTATTCTCGGAAGGAAACCTGGGCCTTTAGAATAATTTTATATGTTTCGCTTGTGTTCTAGTGCATGTTATATCTCAAACAGGTTTTAAATGCACATATGCTAGAAGCATACTTGGGGCAAATTTTGTTTTTCTGAACTCTTCTTGATTTTCTTGTCTCTCTATCATGCGTTGAAGACACTTCATCATTCAAGTTGGGGGTGAGGGACTTTTGTTCTTTTGACTTTACGTTTTCTAGAACCATGTCCATAAAAATAATTTAATTTTAATTTTAGAAATGCACTCCCTCATGCCAAATTTCAAGATTTAACCATCAAGTGATTGTCACAATTTAGATTTATGTTTATTTGTTTTATATCTTCATTTATTCAGAACTTGAACCTTTGTTTAAAATCTTTCTTGATTGTGATCTTGCATGACTCATCTTAACATGTAAAGTGTAGATTCATAGTCCAAGTATTTCTGTTGAACTATTAAAACTTTGTTGGGAAATAAATTATTCATGGACATATCATGCATTGAATTTAGATTTGTATTATCATTTTAAAGAACTTTGAATCCATTAAAAAGATGATATGAGGAAATTGTTCATTGAAAAACTCTCCTTCAAACTCGATTTTGAACCCTGTCATGCCCATTTATTTCTTATCCTAGGGAAAATGTGGTTTCAGTGGGTAATGTTTGTGATGATTGAATTGGGGTGGATTTGCAATTTTGAGAAGTTTTGTGTTGTTATATTCGGTTTTGGGACCCTCTCTACTAATAGAGAGATACCATGTATCGATAAAGGAAGGTACTATTTTGTTATGATGCATGCCTATCGATAGCAGGATCCCATATGCTGGTACCCAGACATGTTATTGCTTTTTTATTGATACTGGTACATCCCCTATTGACACTGTCACAACCCATCCCGATCTCAGAATAAGTCCATGACCGGCCAACGAGCAAGCTCGCTAAAGGCCTAATAAAAGAGCTGAAGAATTCCTTTACAACATTAATATGCAGAAGCATGTGAACAAAAACCAGAGCAGTAAATATAGATGTTCTCATTTAGTTCCCAGGATTACATCATAAGGCTTCAAAGATAGCCAGTACAACAAAAGTACAATGAAAAGCTCCAAAACATAGTTTAAACGAGAACTGCCACCTCATTCTTCATCCTGACCTGAAAATGGTTTTAGAAAAACGCATAAGCTAAAAGCTAGAGTGAATTTCTACATACTGCAGTACAAGTTTCATGGATTTATATTGTTCCCTGCAAGATTAATTCCACAGACATAATATGGCTCGAATGCTCAATAATAACAACATTGCTTTTAAATAACAATTCTTCCTTTGTTTTGATTTCCATGCCAACCTGTAATTTACAGTATATCATGATTTCAACCTTTATTGAATATGTTTAACTTTCTTTTTCTCATCAATCTGCCCCTGTCGTATGAGCATTCATACTTTCACATTCGTTCTTCCGCTTGTGTCGTATAAGCGTATGCACAATAGAATTATGCTTGTGTCGTATAAGCATATTTACTTCCAACACTTATGCTTCTGTCGTATAAGCATATTCAGATCATTGTGCCTTATGCTTCTGTCGTATAAGCATATCAATAACATGCTTGTATTTGCATTTGTCACATTTCGTGCACCTTATTTCCGTTTCATCTCCATTCCAAATTCTTTCTTCCTTTAATTTATTATAACTCCTTGTCGTATGGGATTTCATAAAACAGTTTCCAATTTGTTCATCCATGGCAAACGAATTTGTGCATAATCCATCTTTCAAAATCTTCTTTTGAAAATATATCTTTTTGGATTTCATAAATATAATTTCAAAGGAATTGCACTTGAAAAGTACGAGTAGAGCAGTATATAGAGATTCACCTGAATAGGTTCCAGAGACTTCTAGATTTCCTCTTTCTTGATTAAAGCTATCCCAAATCTGGATAATAAGTCATAACTTAGCATTTAAACAAAGAATTCAGCCTTAAATATACATTGCCGAGCAGAGCTGGCCGAAGCTCAAGTCTGTCGAAGACTTAAGTTGGCCGAAGGCTTCTCTGACCGAACACTACTAGTCATTTAAACAGGCTGACTGCCTAAGGTATTTCGCCGAAGGCTTACTGCCGAGCTCCCACGGTCCGGGTAGATTAAATAAAACCAAGGATAACTCTTCCAAGGAGTTGCAAGCCTTTCTAAGGTGATTAATCTACTTAGGTTGAGCTGGCTTTCTATTACTAGGTCGGTCGGATTATTGCCGAGATGAACATAGCCGGTTGGCTTTGTTGCCGAGCTGCCATATTAAGGACCGGACACTATCTGATCATAATAAAAACATAGGTTTCAATTCATGGTTCGGTCGGGTAATTGGTCGAAAGTAACCGGAGGATTTTCCAAGGATTTTGGTAATATTGCCCGAACAACTGATGTTGTTGCCGAGTTGGATTTTAACAAAGAATGGTCCGTTCTGCCGAGCACAACTTGCTTTGGTTAGAGTAAGGGTCAATCAATTTGTACAAGGTAGCGCGGCCGAACTGACAAATGACTTGGCCGAACTAAATAATGAATTTGTCTTAAGCTTAGCGAAACGCTAGCTTTGCCGAACAACCAAAGTTATGATGGCTTGGCCGAGCACAAGCTCTGCCGAACTGAATAGCTACGGATGTGAGAGATAACAATAGTGTGCGGGAGGACTCCGAGTGAGTCTGCCGAACTGATTTTACTAAGGCTAGACTTGAATTTAAGTCTGCCGATCAATAATTATGTTCTTAGGGATTTTGCCGAACAGAATAAGTTAAAGCAATTATTTTACCTTTGGCCGAAGCTTAATTTTGCCGAAGGGTGAATGATCAAAGCTGGAAATGTATTTGCCGAACAGGTATTGATACCAACAGGATCTTTGCCGAACTGGTATGATCCTTGCAGGAGTAGAAACTGATTGTCTGGATGAATTGCCGAAGTGAAACAGGTCTGACCGGAGCTTGAACAATGTTTCTGAAGTGACTGGTTAAATGATCAAAGCTTGCCGAACAACAATTTGAAGTGGAGATGTACGGCTAAAGGTTTACCGAACACTTGAGTACAAGGCCTGGGCTTGCTGAGCTCCTAGAATAAGGTCCAGAGCTTTTGCCGAACAACACTGCTTCGGTCAGTTTCTAGAGAGAGAAGGTCTGGTTTCTCTCAAGTTGAAGTTGTAACCAAAATGGAATGAATGGTTCGGTATTTATAGATTTTGAGAAGGCAATAATGATCCAAACGTTGGCAGACCAACAAACGGCGCCACTCACCAGGAGTGGGCCCCGTCGGCCGCCCAGTCTAGGCCTCTAGGCTGACGACCTATGCCCACCAGCCGCACAATTTGGCTTCTTCTGCTGGAAATGGAAGATGACGTCAGTCCACTCAGGACTTTTGTCTCCTTCTAACAGATGGATGTCCAGATGGACTGTCCACATGGCCGTACAGCCACGTCAAGCTGACCTGACCGGACTGCCAATTAGGCATCTGCACTGGCCGAACCTTTACTCGGACGGACTCTCTAAACCGGATCCCTTCTGCGCGGTACAAGTTCGGCCGGACCCTAACCTGTTCGGCACAGTTTGGCCGGACCCTAACTGATCGGCAGCTCACAAATGTGCTCCTAACTTATTTTCTTTCACTTAGGTTCCTGATCAAACCCTTTTCTCTTCATATTATAACTTCAAGGCTTAAATGAATATCAGAATTTCTCAAATTTATATAAAATACTTTTTGTTAAATATTTTCTAAGACCGGGGTCTCACATCCTCCCCAACTTAAAAGAAGTTTGTCCTCAAACTTTAAAGAA
>NMUG010005335.1:0-13198 GCA_002855965.1 Monotropa hypopitys | reverse complement strand
AAATAGAATGGTATGAGGTCGTAGCAAAAGCTTGCGGGCTAGTGAGAGTTGTTAGATGAAATGGCGGACCTCGTTAGTGTGGATTTCTTAGTTTGTCTCATTGGCTTGTATTCCTTATTGTAGAATGGTCCTAAGCTCCATCTTGCTTTTAAACTCGCGAGTTGCAAACTACTTTTCCTTGCCAATATCGTGTCGTATCGGTGTGTCCTGAACGTATCGAAATGCATTCGTTTGACTTCAAATTTCGACTCTGAGGTTTCTAGGTATGATTGTTGGGTAGGTAGAGTGTACCGTAATGCCTCTTGGAAAGGCTATTGTTTCCTTCCTATTGAAACCATTCTCGGCATTGTCGAAAAGAATTTCAGATGTTCATGTTATTCTTCCACGTTTTGATATTGCAAACGTATGAACCGGATCCTTCACATGTGATCAATTGGGATAATTTGGAGTTGGAGGACGATGTATCGTATGAAAAACGACTCATTCATGTCCTTGATTCTAGGGAACAGGTTTTGCGAGGCAAAACTATTCCTCTATTAAAGATTTTGTAGTCAAATCATGGCATTCAATAAGCCACGTGGGAGCGAGAAGATGAAATGATGGTCAAATACCCCGATTTGTTTTGATTCTGCTGTATTTCTCTTATCTTGTCTTGTTGTAATTCTCCTTGGTTTCGTCTCCCATTTGCCTCTAACTTATGTAAATTTCAGGTACGGAATTCTTTTAAGGGGTATGAGATATAACACTTGAGAATTTATCGAATCGAATTTATAATTTTTAATTCTATTCTATGGATTTTGATTGATTTTTAATCTCAAAATCTTCTCTTATTTGTGGATGTGGTTGATCGTAGAATGTCGTAGAAAATTCAATGGCGAACCCAACGTAACTTGAATCGTTCAAATCGGAGTTCGGACGAAAAAATATCGTTCGAAATACTCGAAGCAGTTCCTGGACAGCAGGGTCCGGAACCGGTTTCCATGATCCCGCAACCGGTTCCCCCCATTTGCCCAATCGATTCCCATCCTTGTTCAAGGAAGGAGGAAGTTGACCCGAGGGGACCGCAACCGGTTCCCAGCAGTCCCGCAACCGGTTCCCATTCAAGCCAATGGTACCCGTAACCCCTTCCCCAACCGGTTCCCGAATGCCGCAACCGCAAGGGTTGCGGACAGTGACAACCGCAATCGGTTGCCACTTGCCCCGCAATCGGTTGCGGGTCTTCGGTCAGCAGATTTTTTGGGAAGCTTCTGGGGGTGTTTTGGTCATTTCCCTTGTGTTTTAACTTAACCTATATGTGTGTTTGGACATAAAATTCATTGAGAACAATCTATCACACTCTCTCTCTCTCTCTACCTCCTAACTCTTCTACCCTCTCAAGAGCTCTCCCTTCTCTCTAAGATTCAAAGGGGTTGGGCTAGGATTTGGAGAAAATCCCAAGTATTAAGCGCGTAGAGGCCGATTTTCTCTCCGCATTGACGTGCAAAGTTCATACCTCTCTCTCAAGACCCCTCACCTAGGGTTGTAAGTATCTTGAACTCATTCAAGGTAGAGTATTCTCCCCTCTTGTCTCTCATGTTGGTATTCTCCTATCCCCCTCTCTAGATTTCGTAGATTAAGATGTTTTCATAGTTAGGGTTTGTCGGGTTAATTTATCCCCAAATTAATTGAGGTCTTATGCTCCTAAGGGTCTCAATAGACTCCCCACCATGTTAATTTCAAAATTCTCTTATTATTTTGCAAAACCCCAAATTTTTATAAAAACTCTAGTTCGGGTCATTTGGGAATTTCGAAATTAAATGGTTGAACGTTGAAATTGGTTGTTGTAAAGTAGTCCTATGATCCTATGGACACTTGAATTTGAGAAATTTGAAATCAATTCGAAAGAAAATCGTGTTTTTGGTCAATTATGGTGATTAGGAGGTATGGATGTCCTAATCCTTGATTTTTGAATGAATAAATTAAATTAACGGTTTTAATTGGCTAAAATATGATAGATACGTTGGGTTGGCTATACATATTAGACGGGAATTTCGTTCCCTGAGTGTCTCATCACTCACTACATTGTGCAATGGGGGTCCACTGGAGTCCTCTCTAAGGTTGGAGAATTCTGAGGAACTACGGGTAGTTTAATTGACGAGCTTCTACCGCGGAACAAAAGCCGAAACCTAAATAATCTTCAATAATAATAATTGAACGCGACTCTCTCGTTTCGCCAAGGTGAGAAGACGCGGAAAACTGTTTGGTGTCTCCCTTGTTTCGTCAAAGTTGAGATGAAAATTTAAAATATGTCTTCTTGATTTCGTCAAGTTGAGCATTTTGAAAGAAAAATCACGAAGTCATTGTAAGTGATTTTGGAAAAGAATTGGAAATGGTTTTGAAACTATGAAAACGGTCCTCATCGCATGCATACTTATTTATATCTCGCACTCGCATCTTTTGTCAAAATTTGAGAAACACTTGGGTGTAGATTATCTCTACTATGCAATCGTCTAACCCTCTATTTTTAGGTACCGACTCGGCTGCTCAGCTTTAGAGATCGGAGGACTTGGGTGCCATCTTTGGTATCTCCCATTTCTACTTGTTTTGTACTTCTTTTATTTCATGTACCCGTATTGTATTATTTACTTGGACTTGTAAACTTTAAATTGTTCATTTGCTTGCTTGCATGTGATGTTCCCTTTCCATGTTTATTTCCGCACTTGGTTTGGGTAGACGTTTACTTTACTTGTCCTCGTTGTCACATTTTTTATACTTCAAAAAATTGGTTTGAAATTTCGGGGCGTGACAGTTGTTCTTATTGTTCATGCTGATGATATAATAATGATGGACAATAATGATAATGAAATGAGTAATCTTAAGTCTCTACTAGCTCAAGAATTCGAAATTAAAGATTTGGGATCAATGAGATATTTTCTTGGTATGGAAATGGCAAGATCTAATAGAGGTATTTTTATCTCCCAACGAAGGTATACACTTGATCTGTTGGAAAAAACTTGTATGTTAGGATATAAACCTGCAGATTTTCCTATTGAGGCAAATCATCACATGAGTGGAGACATGGGAGAGCGCATTGACAAAGAGAGGTATCAGTGACTGGTGAGTCGACTAATATATTTAGCTCATACTCGACCAGATATTACTTATGTGGTGAGTGTAGTTAGTCAGTTTATGCATGATCCTCAAACGTCACATATGGATGCAGTCTATCGTATTTTGAGGTATTTCAAATCAGCTCCAGAAAGAGCAATTTTGTTCTCTAATCATGGTCATTTGCGATTAGAGGCATTCATTGATGCTGACTGGACTGGTTCTGTGGATGATAGATGGTCTACTTCAGTCAATTGTACTTTTTTTGAGGGAATTTGATTAATTGGCGAAGTAAGGAGCAATCAATAGTCGCAAAGTCTAGTGATGAACCTAAGTATAGAGCTATGGCACATGGAGTTTGCGAGCTTTTATGGGTCCAAACTCTGTTGTGAGATCTGGGGTTCTCTAATAATGGTCCTATGAAGCTCTATTGCAACAATAAAGTTATCATTAATATTGCTCACAATCTTGTTCAGCATGACATAACGAAACATATAGAGATCAATAGACACTTCATCAAGAAAAAGCTGGAGAATAGAATGATATGTATGCCATTTGCGAAATCTAGAGATCAGTTAGTAGACAACTTTACAAAAGGTCTTGATAACAAGAGTTTTTTTCGATTGTGTGCAAGTTGGACTTGATCAATATCTTCGCACCAAATTCAGGGGGAGTGTTAGAATATGTGTGTATTTCATATATTTATATGTTGTATGGGGTCATTATGTAAAGAGGTTTTATAGATAGGTTTTTTACGTTATGTTCATTCTTGTATACATTGTATAATACAAGTTGTAATATTGTTCCCTTTTTTGAGTAATATACAACGAAAGGGTTTTGAGTTGTCACAAACACCAATTTTCGGCCCATTATAAATACTAACTGGGCAAAAAAAAGTGAACCACGTGAGAATGCAATTAGAAATACTTGGGAATACATGTTCAAGAAATCTGATTTGAGCCACAGATCATACAAGAAGCTTACTTTCTTGGGTCTCTGAAGAGATGAAAGGATCTCAGCTTCATCAACAATACCTGATATTGTCGGAAGTTCTGTGGCCGAAAAAATATCAGATTTAAGCGAGTCAGACAGATTCATATCATATGTGGGCAGATTTACTGTCAGGGACTGTTGAATGGGCATTATGATTTCCAGAGGCATCATCCTCTTCAATGCACTGAATTCAGTTGAGATATTGATTGTCCTTGCCTTCGACTGCCCAGCATGGAAGCACAACCTGATTAGATGATCAATCAGGGTAGCAAACTGAATGAACAAGCTATTGCCACTGTTTCCCTGACTGGACCATTTTTTTGCAGCTTGTATGATCTCTGCAGCAGCCTCCCTCCTTGACGGTACTGTGGATTTTGAAACTGCTGCCATGATCCAGAGGGCTTGCTGTGGGTATTGCCGGAGAACAGAGGTGATAATGTGTTTGACCAACCGAACAATTTCATCATTTTGATGGCAAATTCTGGAAACTAACTGAGGAAGCACTGTTAACCACTGATACGTGGGCAGATCCTTGAAACACCCTCGCATGATGCCCATTACCTGGAAAAGGATACACAGTGCTTATTTATAGATCATGGAGAAGAGTAAAGATACCATTTTTTCGAAAATTTAAAGAGTAAGATCACTACCTTCACATACCTTCACATGGATATTTTTCATATCTTTATTGCATGAACCGCTTCTCTGATAAATGCTACCAAAGTCAAACCAAAGTGTTAACAACCTTGGAAGGGCTTGAAAGAGATTCTTGTGGCCTCTGTGAAGACCCTTTGCATAGAATAACAGTACATCAGGAAGGTAGGACCACCAACGCTTTTCAGCATTTAAATTCGTAGAAACAACAGTCACAGAAACAGATGGAATCATTCTGCGACCTAGCTCAAAATTCTCCTCCTGACGTTTTCTGGCATCAACAAGCAGTTCATCACAATACTTGGCCACATAAAAGTATCCTTTCTCCCACTTGGGCTGTAGATCCCTCACCCTAGAATACAGACCGATAACATCTTCCTTCTGCTTCTGGCCAGTATAATGGATCCATCTCGAGTAGAGGAGAAGAGTTTTTGCAATATCCAGATTCTCATTCAGGGCCAGAGTGTCAGAGAGTAAAGGAGGCGGGTTCAGTGGAACCAATGAAAGGCTGGTGATGGATGACATTGCAGCAGAGCCAATAACCTCCACAGGCATGTTCAGGAGATTTTGTTGCAGCTCTGCAATGGCACCATCAGATCTCCTAGTGCTCCACAGAAGCTTAGCTTTTTCCACGTGAACATTAGGAGCCCCAGAAGCCTTTGCTTCTAGAATTGCTCGATTGGCTGTCTCATAATGACCAGCCGATCGACAGAGTTTTGCATATTGCAGCCAGTAGTTCCCAACATGAGCACCAAGGTCACTGGCACCAAAAACCAGTCTCCTGAAGGCTAAGAGTGGCTCCCTTGTCCACAAAGATGGTTGTGTAAATCTGAGCCGATTTTCCCAGTTTTCCGTTACTTTTGAGAATTCAGATTCACTCAAATGGAATGATTTATCCAAGAAAGACTCACCAACAAGGAGAGTATGGAAGTCTTCTAACTCCCTGAGCATATGAAGCTTTACAATAAATGGGTAAGCTCGGATATAAGAGTCCATGCCAGCAGCAGCCAAAGGAGCAATCAAAGCTTGTTTTGAGAGTGCAATTCGTTCAGCGACTGAGAATTGGTCTTTCTTCATCATTGCCTGCAGAATCTTTGCAACATCCATGTCAAATGAAGCATTACTCTCAGAACTGCTACAAAGTAAACCCTCTTCGTCAGCTCCATTAAGGAACTCATCCATCAGGTTCCACCTACCAAGCCTCCATGCTGCCTGAACACCTTGCATACACCAGGTTTTCTTGTACTGAGGAACCCTAGAAATTAATCCATCTACATGTGTAACCATCGCCTGCAAATGACACATGTTTAACAGACAGTTGAGAACATCTGAATGCCTCTGAATTGAAGTGGGTTCCATCTGCAAAGCCTGTTCACAAGAAGTCAAAACTTCTGCCCAATTTCCTGCTTTCTTGTTTATTAAGAGCTGGTCTAGCAAGCTTTTAGACTTGCGTAGACATGCCAAACCAGATAAACCGTCAGGCTCATCCAAGCAGCTGTATATTTCCATTAGAAGTGAGACATCATCATCCTCAAATATGCCACTCCTCTCAGCCGCAGGGTTAAAAGATCCAGACTTTTCCCGCACGTAAGACTCGAAGTACAACAAAGACCTTGCATAAGCCTGACACCTGAATGAGGCCCTAGAAAGGGTTACCTTAGGAATTGCAGCAAAAAGCTCTGAAACATATTTACACTGCATAAGGAGTTGATCTGAATCTACTGACGATCTTGTATTATGATCTTTTAACTTGGAAGCTTGTTGTTTAGAATTTGATGATTGAAGAGACTGAGAAAGAGCAATCTCTTGTTCAACGTCATCCACCCATTGGCCAAGATTATCAAGAAGAGTGAACACAGCCTGAATGCAAACTTCAGTTTGCCGAGAACTGATTCCATGAATTGCAGCCACACTATTCTCTGATACTGCAGCATCAAGAACAGATAGGATCTCCTCCGTTATGCCACATCGTGCCTCCTCAGTGCCATGGCAGACAGCATCAAGGACCAAATACGGCAGCAAATATATTGCTGTTTGCATATCGTGACGCACTATACCTCGGCAAGCATTGAAAATACTTACACGAGAACCACTTGCATGCACAGTCAACTTTCTTATCCAGAAATATATCCATCTTCTAAACGACATGGAAGGACGATAAATAGGACCAGTGGATGAAGAATCTGCCACATTTGGGAGCTGAAATCTTGAGGTTAAACACGGGGCGATTATCTCCTTCACATAATTAGAGAAGCGGTCCCACAACCTCTGACCCCTACCATCCATTCCACTTGAATCAAAATTTCCCTTGATCCCAGATGGAGGGACATTCAAAGGTTGTTTAGACTTCAGTGTCTGTGATACAGAAGCTGTATCATTTTCATCTAGTGATGCCTCACAACCTGCAATCTTCAGAAGCTCCTGAATAGCCAATGCTGCTGAATCTTGGATAATGGTGTCAGGTGCAGCTCTAAAAGCCCTAGCCAGATGTTTGTGTATCAACTCAAATATCAAATCATCATGTGAACATGCAATTTTAAAACGCTGGCTCGAAAAACCCTTTACTTTGGCAGGATCAACTGCACCAAGTGCTCCAAGGCAATCAGCACATACCAACTTCAGCCGCTGTCCAACTGAAGTCCTTGATTCTTCTGCACAACCTCTAAGCAAGGAAGTAATCAAAGAACTCAAGACATCCATATCCGAACCTACTTCCCCAGTGACAAAAGAAGTGACATCCTCCCTTCTCAGGTTCAGCAATTTGCTCAGCTCACAACCCACCATATACCTAACATTCAAGTTCTCATGATTTAAACCATCAACAATATCCCGCAATTGATCTTTCAAAGTCGTGGACCCACGTGCTTCTTCTATCACTTTGTTCACTTCTGTTAGGGCGGGAATATTGGGCAAAGGAGGAAACTCACATATATGCTGCTTTAGGATATCCCTATTGTCAAAAACAAGTTCTTCCAAGATTTCCACAATTTTATCGATATTTGAAGAAGAATGTTTATCTCGCTCCAACAAGGGAATAAGAGCAGCAAAAACTTGAGATATTACATGTTTAGTGCTAGAAGGTGCCAGTTTTACCAATTGCTTTATGAAAAAGTGCAAAACACAGAGACCATCAGCCTGCAGTGGCTCCTTATCTATAACATACATTAGAAGAACCATGAGTTTAGGTACGTAAGTTCTAAGGTGCGAACCCATCATATTGATCAGCATCTCTATACGTTTTATGGCTTGTTTCTGCAATACCAGGTCCTCTGTGTGAATCAATTTTCTGTCCATACTATTAAGAAGACCAACAAAGTGATTCTTCAAAAATCCTGGAAGATCCTCAGAATCAGTTAAAATTCTTGCAACTTCTTTTATCATCTGAGGCACCTTGGCTAACCTGTACACACAAAGCTAAAAGCACTTACTGACACATGCCACAAATTTATAGGTATAACAGCAGTAACGTGAAATGAGCATGCATCATTAGCTAAAGAATCCCCTAAATCAGAAGCTCTGACCAACCAACTCAGGTTTGAAAAATGTTGACATCCATATGGGCTCCACTTTGGTAAATCCATTTTCCAAATGAAAACAAATAAGAGAGAGAAAAGAGATAGAAATACCACTGAGCTGTTGAGAATGCATATGTAGTGAAGCAAAAGCTCAAGTTAGGAATGTTCAATGCCAAAATACCAAGGAAATCTTTGACAAGGAATGCTCAAGTGGACAGCAATCAACCAACAATATCTATGTCAAATCCTCAGAATCTAATAACTGGCAAAGAGTTGAGTACCTTTTGTTGGACTCAACCAAATCACAATCTGTAAAGCATACGAGTTCATCCAAAAGTGCAGGCAATGCAGCAGCGAAAATCTCTTGGTTGTTGGATCCAGTCTGCACATGGTAAAATTGCAAAGCAGATAGCAACTCTCCACTGTCAGCTTGATGAAGAGCAAAAGCAAGCACTTTTGGTAGCCAAGTAACGATCAGTTGGACCATATCCGTGTTCAAGCACCTGGCCAACTCATATAAGGTAATAACTGCTTGACCATTATCCTGTTGGGTGACCACAAGCTTTGGAAGGACGATAGGAATCATTTTCTTGACAAGTACTTCAGTTTCGACACTGAGAACAGCCTCTGCAAATTCTCTGACCATTTGTGGACGGGTTGCAAGTCTAACACAGAGATAATCATACAACTCAATCTGGACATGAACAACTTTGGATAGGACTAGTTCAAATCCACCTTTAACATGGAAGTAGCAAGAACGACGTATTAACTTCGATGCAGCCAACCTCACCATCAAATTTGGGTTATCAAGTTGATCAACCAATAAAATAAGGGAGAATAAGAACATTTGATTGGCAATATCAACTGAAATCATAATCTCGGCTGTGGTTTCCAGAAGAGTCTCAAATATCCGGGGATCATCAGCTTCTGCCAAAGCATGTTTTATCTTGTCCAAGAACTTCTGTTCTTTGGTTTTGTATGATTCCTCTTCATCGAAAAGTAAACAATTAAGAATGGGCTCTTCAATGAAGCTTCCAATCCTTGTGCTAAATGCTTCCCTGACAGCCCTTTTTCTATGAAGAAGAAGATAATCAATGCATTTAATCCATTCATATCTTGTTTTGAGCAGAATATCCCTTGTTCCATGTGCAAGGATCCTCTGAATAATTCCCACACAAGCAACTTGAACCTCTTCAGATGACTCATCATAAAGAAGTTCAAAGAAGAGAGACTGTATATGGAAAAAATCACAGTCCAAACCAAATTCTGTGCTTTGAAAGTCAAGTCGATGGACAGCTGTTGAATATAATTCATGATTGTGTAGAACTCTACTGTCACACTTTGAACACCAGAATCCAGCTGACAGAAGATCTACTGTCGAATTGTGCTTAACATTGTCCTTCCTGAGGAATAATTTGCATTCATTTTCACAAAGACCAACATTAGCATTACAAGATCCATAAATGCACGCCAAATAACCGAGAGAAATAGGGATGACTTTCTTGACTTGCTCATTCTTCTCTTTCTTCAAGAATCTGCAAATTACAAACAGGAAACAACACATAAGTAGAATAGTTTTCAATAACGCACATTGAACATCAAAATAAAATAGGAAAATTCTGGCAATTCCATCTGTTACTCTGTCACCTACAACATTTTAAAATGCCAACATGCTTTGAAGATATGAATCAAAAGCACAATTGGAGTGGGTAGGCAACCAAAAGTCAACACAGCAATCGTGCATGGAAAGGTTATCAAAACTTTCAGCAAAAACATAAAGAGTATTGAAAGATTCAGGCTTTGAGCATACTTGATGTCACACATTCGCAAAACACACACTAAGTAGATAGCTATGGCTACTTACTGTACCCACTTGAACAAATGTGTCAGTATACCAAATCCAGACCATAGAAAAAGCACAGACATAGAAATGACAGCTTCAATTCTAACTTCCTCGGCTTCATCGTGTAGTGCCAAATCAAGAACTTTGAGATCAATTCCACTTTGCATTATGCCTCCCAACTTGGACAGAACTTGGACGGAGAGACATTTTGTCTTCCGCGGGGGATGAGATTCAGCATCAACAAGAGTATGCGTCCATGGAAGATTTAGCAGTAATTGCAAACGATCTACACCGTCACCAGTGATTCTGAAAAGCTTATTCTCCATGGGAAGCATACCTTAACGACACATATCGGTGGCAGAAGGGCCAAAATGTTAAACATCAGAATATTTTAGATTAGTTTAGCACACTTCCAGAGGATAAACTAAAAGGTAGTAAGAGATCAGAATTAAATGATTATCTGCACAAGAAAGTAACTTCCCTTCATCTGGAAGCTATTGAATTTTTCATCAACTAATAATTCTTATTTTTGGTATGCAAAATCGCTCTTTAAACTTATGTTAGCCTGATACCAAATGAGAAGTTGGTTAATCTTCAGATGCAAAGTTAAAGACCAGACATATGGGCTTACATTCCACGAGCAAGATACAGTGAACTGCTTCCAGAAAGATGAATAGATTAAGTGAGAGTGAAGTGCGCTGACTAGCCTGCAACATATAATTATCAGTTACATGTGTTACGTATCGCATAAGTAAAAGAGCAATACACAGAAAATAAGAGAACCTGCTCACATATCCAAGGAATCCACTCATGCATCTTCTTGAAGATACAACGTGAAAGTTCTGCCTGTGGATATATGCAGACAGCAATGCCGACTGTGCTAAGAGCTGTTAAGGAAACTTCTGGACTTAATGAATTCACCTTTCCACCAGGAGGATTCAGAAATTCAACAAAGGAAAAAAGCGATTTGCGCATATATTCACCATACTCATTTATCATTCCAGTAACAAATTTACAAGAAATCAATTTCGCATCCTGAGAATTAGAAGTTAAAGTCAGTACTTCTTGATCCAACTTCTGACGCTTCGTCTGGAAAGTGTTTAGGTCATGGACAGGTCTTTTCCATCCAACTCTTACGCTCTCAAATCCTGGTGGATTTGAAGTCGATATATTCATGTTAACATTATCGATTGTTTCTTCTTCAACAGCATCAGGAATAACAATAGACAGAGCCATTCGTAAGCAATCAATCAATGCAATAGAGGCATTTGAGGAACAAAGCAAAAAGATAAGAGATTCTGGTCTCCAAATGTGAGGGGGGCAACTTTTAGCTATCCGGATGTATGCATTGCATAAAGCAGCCTGGAAAAAATAAGCATCCATTACCTTTCCGAAAGATTAAGAGATCAAATTTATGAGCTACCTAAAGTCTCTAAACAGAATAACCTTGCATGTATAAAAATCACAAAGGGGACCAAATTAACCTTAAGCTCCGGACTTTTTGTTCTTCGCATAGACTCTGGAAAAACTGTGACCAGATCTGCAGCAGTCAACTTAACAACATCATCAGGACAACTAGAGTGTACTGCATGAAGACAACCACCCATTGAAGAATCATAAATGGTGTTTCTGCAATTTGAGGGTAGGATTAGCAACAGACTAGGAGTGTCCTTGCTGAAATAAGCAAGCAATAGTCCGCATAGTGGATACCAATTGCTTCCCATGAAAAGGACAGCCATTATATGAACAAGAAATTTTCCACATGCCATGTAAACTTAAAACGTGGTAATACAAAAGCCCGAAACTGCTGAAAATTTGCAGATTGATGGGTTTTCAGTGGTAGAACCGGCAAACTAATCAAATTCCCACCAACCGTGGTTATAAAAGGGAGTATCGAAGGGGTAGTTATTATGTAACCATCCCAGCATGAAGTATGAAATAATTTGACATGTTTAAACCATACCAGTTAATCCAAAATTAAAAGTGCAATCACTTAAGAATCTTGGTAGAATGCGGAATGTTCAGTGGGTTTGAGAGAGAGAGAGAGAGGGGGGCGGCGACTACATGAAAAAGATATTCCAACATGACATCTTCAAGAAGCCAAATTTGCAGTAGCCTACAACAACAGAAACACGTCTCATATGTTTGGTCTTGATTCTCTTTAATTCATGACCACATGAATACTACTGACATGCACTAGATACTGATTACTAAAAGAAAAAACCCTAGAACTGTGGAAAGTACAGCCCTCGCCACTCCACATATGTTTCCCTTTTTTCCTAGTTAGGGCCAAGTCGAAAAGACAAGTCCAGCGACATTGCAGTAATATATAGAGGTATTCTTTTTTATTATCACCGATATAATAAATTTTCCTTCATGACTCTAGGACCATGTCCACTTTTTCGGTGACGGTATAGTAAGTATGAATTAACACGAGCTCCCGCAACATCCACAGAAACCAGCCTTCGAATGCATTTTGATCCACAAAAGTCAGGTTCTGTGACCCTTCAGTACAACAGTGAAAATGTTATCCAAAGCAAGCTGATTTTCTTTAAATTTCTCAATGATTTATGTCGTTTTAAGCATAGGGTGATTCAAGCTTCATACTGGAAGCGTAACCACAAAGCAATAACAAGTTTTGGAACATCGGATAATGTACCTGAACACAGGAAGTCCTTCCTCGTCTTCACGTAATAGAGTTGATACCGAGTGAATTAATTTCTCAGTAGGAACAAATTCACAATCCACAACTGTTCCAATGATGCGTGCAAAGTCAAAACATGCCTTCACCAAATTTAATTTGTTAGAAACCATACAATGACAAGCACCAAATCACAAAGACAGATGGAAACAAACATTAGAGTATGGGTGGGCTAATAAGCTAAAATGATAAAGCAAAAGTATACACTCGAAAACCCAACTTGTAATCATTATGCTACCCACCATATGCAGATCAGGATCTCCGTAGCATAACAGATTACATGCAGCTGAAACAAATGGCACATTGACAAGTCCTTCAACGTATAGAGTTCCTTCAGTGAGGCATTTGCATATAAGTTTGATGACCCAAGTAGCAAAAGGCTGCCACCTTTGTCTTCCCGTGACG
>NMUG010005334.1:0-13198 GCA_002855965.1 Monotropa hypopitys | reverse complement strand
GTGAACCCCAAATCAAATCCTACTACTGTCCAGTTCTCGAGCCGCACCAAAAAATAGGGCAGTTTCAAGCACAAACCTACCTACCTAAGAAGAATGGGTACTTCTAAACCCTGCCGTACTCGTAACAAACCGGGTATCGGTACTTGCATGATACTTCCAAATATGTACTGGGTACACGAAACACGTGCCGAAATTTCTCTTGATAGGTGCTTAATTGAACCCATATAAACTCTTTAGCTTATACTTTATTAGCCTAATTTATCTCACTACTTGCTGTTATTTAATAATTTATCATATCTTCATGTTTTGATGATTGTTAATTGTGAATGAAGGCTAATAGGGCATAATTCAAAAGCTTGCAGCGAAGTAAATGGAGCATTGGAGGTGTCCCGTAAGTAAAAAAAGAAGAAAAAAGAAATTTCAGAGTCACTTAAGCGGTTTTAAATCACTCGAGCAATTTTAAAGTGGCCCGAGCGGTTTTGGCAGATCGATTGCACGTTAGGCGTAACATCCATCAGACCACACTGGTCGAGAAATTGCTCGAGCGGTTACCAATGCGCTCAAATGGTTTGTGTCAGGGCAGAATAGTAAAATAACACTTTTTTAAGCGTGAGGCAATTTTGGGATTATATATTGTGGGTGTCAGTTCACCACCTTGGTTCTCAGATCCCTTCCCCGCGGTTCGTGCAGTAGCAATTCACATGTATGTTATGCAAAGGACTGCAGCGTTAGTGCTGCCTAGCGCCGACCGCCAGAGAGCACTATGATGCTTAAGTTAGACGGATCTTTGAGAGCACAAATGGACAGAGGTGTGAGTATGATTTCATGTGTACCTTTTCCTTAAGTAGATGGCCTCTATATATAGTCATTTGTGTTCCCTCCAGATATGGTAAAGCATGATGCTCTCGCTTCTGCATGGTAAGAGCAGGATGTCTGGCACAATCTCCAGGATTGCAACGCCCCGTGATCTACGATTGTTCGGCATGACATGCGGGATTTTATGTAAATGGCGCTGCATGCGGAATGCCCTGACTGGCCCTATGGCCCGGTGTACATACTCAGGTCTGGTACCACACAGTATAGAGACATTAGTATGGATGCTTTATATAGGGATTCTCCCGGTGCGTATGCACGTACCGTCTAAATGGTTGGCCTGATACCCCAACACTATCCCACAGGCCTTGGTCTTACGGACCATGTTTGCGTTGTTCGAACTGTGTTGGTCCGGTTATCCCAGCACGTCCAGTATAATGCTCCCGGGCCAGTCTATGTTCCGGCACGACGCCAATAAGGTTCGTCTCATCCATCCATTGTTCTACAGAACCATCTGTATGTCCTAGGACTAGCCCATTTGAGGCTACTCTACATGCACGACCCAAAGGCCCAAAGTGGTTCGGTTACCACAATAGACCCTCAACTTATCTGGGATAAGTGAGCCCGGAAGCGTTGAGCCCACTTTAGTTTGTACCGAATCATTTTTGTCGGTTGACCCATCCCACCAACGCGTTGAGTCTTGGAGCATTGCATGTTTAGGCCTAATCGTCGCTATCATGACGAATGGACGAAATCCACATCATTTATTCAAATCGAAACTTCAAAATGCCACGTGGACTCTCCCGATTGGTCAGACGTGTGGTTGTTGGGATTCATGCCCACAGTTTCAAAATATAAAATTGGCATGCCCCCTCCTATAAAAGGACGCTGGAGGAGAACCACTCGTTCCCATTCTCTCTCGCATGTTGGTGTTGTTCACAGGCGATTCCGGAGCTTTCAATTTTTCGACGTCAATTCCGACGATCTCACAGCGTTTCCAAAGCCCATTCGGAGGTATGTCAGTCTCTTGAACATCATCTTTCCATTTGTGTACGATTCGTAGAGTTTTGGTCGAGATTTGGGCCTCGATTTGAGCTCTAAAGCATTCACATGCACTGTAGCAATGAGTGCACGTCGCATCCACGCACTGTCCCATTGTTAACATGCATCACATATGTGCCGCCATTCCCGAACCTCCGTCAATTGTCCCATGAATATAGGACATGACCATTATAGTTCCTAACCTTCTATGCATTTTCTTGGTTAGGTATCTATCATGTCGGGGAACCGAGGTGGAGCGGCCCAACCGAGCAACGTCAGCCCTCACCGAGCCCACATCCAAACACCTCAAAACCTCAAGTTGTTCTGGAGGAAGTACAAGATCCCGGACGACGTTGAGGTGGCATTTGTCCCTATTGATGGCAATGTCGGGCCGGTGGTGCGGCACCAGGCGGGTTAGCTCGTGGTCCCTTTGATGGCCATCATTGAGGGAGGGGTCTGGTTTCCCCTCGACTTCTTCCTGGCCCGGATCTTGTCCACCCTAGACCTTACCACGGCCCAATTTATAATAAATTTCTTCTGAATTGTCATGGGAATCTCCAAGTTGATCGGACTCTACTGCATGGACTTTCTAGTGGCGGACTTCATCAGATGCTACTCCATTAACCAAAACAAAGCATCCCGAATGTACTTTACGTCGATCCGGAAAATCCTTGAGCATATCATTGACCGTCTCCCTAACTCGGACCAATATGGGAACAATTACCTCATGGTCCAGGGATGTTTTCAGATCAGACCATATGAGGACCCTTGGACCGTCTCTTCACTAAATTTGTAGCATCTATGCTTAAGCTTGTCTCCTTATGTTATGATAAATCGTACTTAATTACTTGTGTTTCCTTGTTTTGCAGACCCCAAGCTTGTCGGTCGGCTGAAGAATGGTACTTCTAAGAGCCAGATCAGTACCCTCTACAGCATTGATATTTCAAGACGAGACGCTCCGACTCTTCTTGGTTATGTGACAATGCATCATTCGTTCATCAAGAAGAGGAAGAAGTCAGACCGAGGGACTTCCACAGTTGTTGTGATACGGGAACCGAGAGGCTCCGTTGGGTCACAAGGCCAGACGTACCCTCCCTGTCCTTCACCTTTCCATTTCCATTCCGCTGCGCCGTAGAATTCGGGACGTACCCTGTCCTACATCAATAATGGCATTGAACTCTTATTTGTAACTTAAGTTTGATGTCAAATTGTCATTTGATCTTGGATTCTTAATCTCCAAAGCAATTTAGCTATTTTTTCTATTCTAAGTGTAATTATTATGTGTACTTCATTGCTCTCAATCATAAATATGTTACGGCCGTACCCATACCTTATATTTTAAAAAAATCATATCAGTGTACTTGTATAGTACCAGTACCCGTACACGTGCTTCTTAACTTCCTACATACCTTAATTGACTAACAGTCTCTTGCATCATTCAGGAGCACCTAAAAAGTGGAGCATGTCCCACAAACAGACTCCCTGATGTCTGTATATCCAACGTAAATTGCATGCAATCCAGAATAGGAAACATAGGTGCTCTTTAGTTTTTAATCTATTTCATATCTGTTGTCCAAATGTGACAACTATGTCATCAATGATTTTCTCCCAAGTGTCCAACATATGTATCAAGCCTAACACGCATCCTCCTTAATTTCTCATCCCTAAGATAATCGCGATTAAGGGGAAAACAAGTACACTCACGAATCAGGATGAATGCTAGTGATAATTGGAGATGTTAGCACAAAAAATTCATGCTTATTACAAACAATTTACTGTGACACCAGAAATATTGCTTAGCAAATAGAGAACACACAAAATCGTAGTTTCCCTTTTTCTTGCTCTTTTTCAGCTTGGGGTGTGGGCATGCGCGGAGTGGAAGGAACATGCAAAAGGCAAAAAAAAGAGTGCTACTATCATATCACCTCACCTCACAGAGTAACTGAAGAGGAGAATCTTGTCACCCTTCGAAATCCATGAAAACATGAATTTCTCCAATGCTCTCATTTTTCCACAATGTTTAACATCACTTAGGCCCATAAAGCTTTCATTTTGTATGTAGCCTCCCACCAAATCAATGTCAGTACCAAAGACAGCAGAAGCAAACTCTGCATCTTTCCTTTGTTTCTCCGGCTCATCCCTGGGATTGGGTTTAATAAGCTCCAGGTGACTGCTTATCTGTCAAACTCTAAAATGTAAACATAAAGCATAACAGAAATAGCATATCAACATTTCCAAGAGTGACTATAGCATTGGTCATTGCAATCATAGCTCGCGGTCACATTAGCAACATTTACTGACCTTTAAAAGAAAAGTTGAGAATAAAAGCTCTTATGATTTATCATGGAGCAAGACTTTCGAGGCTTAAAAGAAAGACTCGTAAGGAACAACCATAAAGCTTTATTAATCATTCAAGGCATAGAACTATAAGCAATGTCCTCAGGTTTGCCACCTTATAAAACAAGACAGACAATTTCATCACACAATCTAGAAAACGGTACCAGCTCTAGTTCAATTAAATTATGTTACCAATAATCTGTAAAAGCAACAATCTATTATACAAAATACAAAGTTGTCCCAGTCATATTTTCAATTGTTCGAGTTATACTTAAACTGCTTTTTGCCACGTCGTATTTATACATAATCTATTATACATGATAGAATGGTGTGGACCCACGCATTTTTTATATATATTTTCATACATATTTTTATACATACATTTCTCTACACATTTTTCATACACATCTATTATATTTATTATACAAAATAATTTGGTGTGGGTCCCACACAATTCTTATACACATTTTTATACATATCTTCTCTATACATTTTTCATACACATTCATCATGAGTGCCGAAGGTACAAATCAGTGTCGAAGACACTACTAACACCTGAAGTTTCGTTGTATCCTTAGGTATTGTGTTACGATTTCTATTCTATCGCCATGTGCCATCAGCACGGGCTATATCGAAAAACACGGATCGAGTGTCATCACTCATCATGAGTGTCGAAGACACGAATAAATGCCAAAAGTACTATTAATATCCGAATTTTATCGTACTCTTAGGTATTATATTAAAATTTCTATTCTGTCGTCTCGTGGCATCGGCACGGGCCATCACTGGTACTATATAAAGATGCTTGGAGAATTAAAAACATCTAGTGAACCCACATAGTTAACAGTTAAAGATTTGGTGAATCGAGTTGTCATAATTTATTCATCTTTTCAAATACTCAGCACATAGAGCAATTTTTAATTCATTTATCCTTGACACTTTAACAGTAACAATAAACTAATGCCAAAAGGGATAACTACCAAGAAGAAGATGGTGAGCGTTGCCACTGAAGAGCAAAATCTAAGAAAAAATCAATCAAAGGAAATTGTTTTGGAAGCAAGTACTTTATGTAGAGCATAACGACTACCCTACCAGGGAAACGATTCCTAAACTATAATAAATGAAGGTTCCCTAAGCCCCTAAAACAATTCCAAGTGTACCTTAAGAACACCCATGATCATGGGGGGTGAGGGTGGGAGGTGGGGGGGCATGACAAGTCATCCATCAAAAGGAACTAAAAATGCATGCTTTGAAAGATTAGTTACCTGTTGAAGCTTGACAAGGCAGGGAAGAACAAGGCAAAAAGGGCATGAGTCACAACCCTCTGGGTTTTCTCTGTGAAGGTAACGCCACACGATTCCATCCGGAACAATCCTTTTGCAACATTCTACTTGTTTAAGGGGGCTTCCGCAGCTACAAGGGAGGTCCTTATTTATCAGGCATTGGATGTCGGGCAGCTGTAACATCCGCCTATAAATTCGCTTTTGCAACTCGCTCATGGCACAAAATACAACATTATCCTCCTTGCCCATCATAAGATGTCCAATTGTCTCTTCTTTCGTCCTTCGTAGTAGATATTTACGTAGAACTTCAACAAGGTGCTGCTTCCTCTCATCAGCAATCCGGACAAATCTTTCCGGAGCAGTTGACCTTTGACCGTGCTTTAGGGGTTCATCATAAAACTCTCTAAAATGTTCACGTGTTCCCAAGCACTGAGGTACAGCCCAGTCAAAGAGATTGTACAATTCCATGATTTTATTCTGCATTATAGTCCCTGTGAGACCATATCTTTTCCGGGTTTTAATGTCTAAACATGCTATGTATAGTTTCGATTTCTCATTTTTAAGCCGATGAGCCTCGTCAACGACCACAATCTCCCATTGTATGTTTGACAAAATGCTGCCATGAATTCGGAATGAGTCAAAACTAGTTATGAGTATCTCGACGCCACGTGCTTCCAGTTTCTCAAAAACTAGGTCACGGTTTGGTCCATGGTAAACAAACACGCTAAATGTTGCCCATTTAGAGAATTCACATTCCCAATTGTGAATAACAGAAGTAGGGCAGACTATTAGCACGGGGCCCTTCTTCCCAGTCTGATTTCCTGTTAGACATGTGGAGTCACCTATGTCTCCATCTTTTGCATACACAGCTGCCAGGAAAGCAATTGTTTGAATGGTCTTTCCCAGTCCCCTTTTACAAAGTTTTCAGAAAGGAAACAAAATGATTAGCACATCATGAAGTGGAGCGAATAAATATGAAGTCAAACAGATATGAGTTTTACAAATAAGAATCGCAAAAAAAAACTGAAAGATGACAGATAAATCTATGCAAGAGGAATTGATAAAGCATTGCAAGAATATTAAAAATTGCTTGAGGGACAGACATGCAGTAGGCACATTTTCCTTCAATTCGGCATTATGTACACCCACATAACCACATTCTATTGTATTATGGCCACCATAAAGTTCCGATTTGCATGCCTACGCGGATAATGCATCACCAGAAAACATGTGCAAACCAGCTTTAATCCCCCGTCATTTTATTATCACCAAACACGAAGGGATCAAGTCAAATCATGAGGCAGGACTACAGAAGTTAGCACCACAGCTCATTACAGTCCTCATAAAAACTTCCAGTAAACAGAATTGAAACAAAAATTCATACAACATAATTATAGGATATCAGTAAGACAGTAACATGAGCTTCTCCAACTATGTAGCATGGACACGGACACGGGACATGGTAATTTTAAAAAAATTGAGGATGCGGACATGGCAAATAAATATTATATATATATATATACATATTCAAAAAATCAAAAAATGACAATATTCAATAGAAACAATACAACATTCTAATTAGTAAAAAAACATCCATTAAAATATTCAAAAGATTCAATATTGCAACACAACCCATATAAAAGCAAAAAAACATTCTGAGCTGAAAGAAGACGCGGAAACTCGTGCCTTTTAATCCAAAATCAGTGAATATGATCGTACTTTTTCCTTATATTATAAGTTTTCTATATTTTAACTTAATCTTTGTCATGTTTACATCGGTGTCCAAGTTGAGGTATGGGTAGCCCCAAGGTGTCAAAATAATAATTTATTGGACACGCCATGTGGCGTGTCCAATACGTGTCCCCGAGTGTCCCCCGAGTGTCGGTGTTCAATATGTGTCCGACACGAACACATCAAGCAATTAGGAGTGTCTGTGCTTCATAGTTCTCCAACTTGCAAATGACTGTAAGATTTGTTACAGACTGCCACGTAAATAATATCTTTCGGAAATTCATTTCTTGAACCAATATAAACATAATGATTAGGGCAGGGAGGAATAATGTCTTGGATAAACGTGAGTCTTAACCCCCCCCCCCCAAAAAAAGCACCGGCTCTATTGAATGTTAGATTACCAAACTTTATAGCACAATACAATGCCAAAGCATGATGCATTCATTCATAAAGAAATAAGTTCATAACCATAAATAGATAGAACTATAATCTGCATAGGTAAGGTCAAAGGGCATTGCTGTACATCAACCAGTACTTAACTTTTACCTTGAACTCACCATAACTCCCATGCTCACATGTGGGCATACCTCAATTCTAAAGAAAATCATAGTCCCCATTTCCATTTTTCTAAACGAATAGTCACTGTCTTCACGAAAACTTAATACAAAATAAATAAAACCACTGGTGCTAACTTCTGGATAATGAGATTAGAAAAACATATCCTGTGGTAATGAATGATATTGCACGCTAGTATTTTTACTCTAGAGATCCTTGATTTGTTTAATAAGCATACCCCTTAAAATTAATATGCATAGATGATGTAGAAACAGAATAGAAAACAATCCAATCACAGCGGCACGAGAAACATACATAATATCCAGCACAATACAATCAGAAATCACAAGATTTAAAATTAAGGGAACTTGGGCTCATAGCTTAAATGCGTCAAAATTATCTACAACTAAATGTCAACAGAGTCCCAACTTCCATTCAACCGAATAAACTTTTGCTCAAATTCAGATATACTGTTGAGACAACTGTGTGAGCACAAGAACAGAAAACTCATGACTCAGCCCCTCTTAAATAAATCATACTTACTCAAATTGACTAAATAACGCCAATCTTGGTGCATTCAAAAGAAAGAACAAGTTTGTACGTTCTCCAAATTTTAGCACGTAACTCTATGCACCTAAAAAGGAAAAAACTATTTAATGACAACTCGCAGTACAGTAGTAATACAATATGTGACCTACATATCATCGCCAAGAATGCCCCCATGGTTGCTCTTGTATAAGTTGTACAAAAACTTCACTCCTTCTCTTTGATGCTCCAAAAGCCTACAGTTTATAGACGCAGGAACCTGCGATGAGAGAAACAGTTTTACTGTCAGACAAGTTTGTTGCAAGGTCTTGTAAGTACTTCAGACCCTTGAAGGGCTTTCAATTATTACCGAATTCTCAAACAGATGCTGGGTCGTACATTGAGAACTTCAATAACACATTCGTGCATTGACACAGTCTTAGCAGGGAAGAAAACTAGTCATGTGAACGACAATGAGGCAACTCCAAAGTCATTCTCATAGATAGCCACCCATCACCATCCATATCAAAGAAAGCATGTTCCACTGATGTCCCACCCTCCAATGAGAATCATGATTCTAACATTTTGAAGATCTTACGAACGAAAGAAAGTTGCTTCCCTCATCACCACAAATTGTGTCTGGTTAAAAATTAAATTGAAACTGGATTTCTTTATGACTTTATAATTGGCTCGTTTCAGTTAAACACAATACTACTGGAAGTATGATAAGGAACAAGAGGGGTCACTCTACGGGTTATTTGTGTTTGATCTTGGAGGATGTTTATCTGTGAAATTGCTCTTTTTATACGGATATAATTTATTAAAGTTAGTTGTTATTTTAGAATTTATATAAAGGGGGAGATTATTAGGATAACCATATCTTTATCATGTTGCTTTCTTTTGGAGTCTATTTAAAGGACTCCGTGTATAATGTTTGAGTAGTTTATGAAATGGAATGAACTTATTCCAGTAATGGTGAATATGCCATTACAATTTCTAGATGTGGATTTCTAGAGTTCATTCGGTGTGGATTCATAAGGTATTCTTATATTTTCTGAATTAATGTGGATTCAAATTCTCCCCTAGGTGCGGATTCTTAGGGGTTGTTTTCCGATTCCACATCAACCAACCAACCACTAGAGTTCCGTAAAACCGTATCCCAATCAGGTTCTGCCCACCAACCGTCTACAACCATTAGTCCAGAGCATCTTCTCCTAAAATGGCCAACCCACCTTCAGCCCGCCGTATCAGCAATTCGATTCAAATTCTGGGACCAACAAGATTGGGGTTCCGTACGAGGGTCACTTTGGTTCAGCATCCTATTCGGTCCAGCATCAAGTTGATTCAGATTCCATCTACTCACGATCAGGTTCACTCCCGCATACTCGGTTGGCCTACCTAACCGATTTGCACAGGTGCCTCTTACCTTTTTGTGACATCTTCCTGGTTATTTTAAATATTATCAATGGTATTTTGTGACTAGCTTCGCTATACCAATTTAACACTATATTTCACTTTTCCTTCCCTTATACTTGCACTTTACCCAGACACGTACCCTTCACCGTTCCTCAATATTAACCGTGGAGCTCCGATTGGAAGGTGGAACTTCTATAAGCATAGTACTTAGCCACACTCGTACTAGGAGAATGCAATTTCACCTCAAATCTATCAGTCACCAACTTCCTGAGTCGTTAATTTTCTCGTGTATTGGTATTGTGCATGCATCTTTGTAGGGGTAAAACAAACTCGACCTCATCTCATTCTTCACCCAACATGGGTCTTGCCAAGCTCATAAGCGACCTGGAAATTAAAGTGGACAAATCAAACGTTCAGCGCAACGCTCGCCTTGTAGCATTGGAAGAGTCCCCGTAATGCTTATTACATACCCATCAACAAGTCGACCACAATGTTGAGGTCGAGCATGTTCATTGAGCAAACTCTAACCCTTGTGGAAATCCCAGAGACATCTCTGGTCATTTCGACCGCGACAAAACCATTGCGGAGGTTTGACGCCAATTTAATTGGCCCATTGGAAAAAAAAGATGTTGGAAAAATTGTTCCACTTGTTACTTGGATAAACATCACAAATAGAACATGGATCTGAACACTTCACTGCCCGTATGATCGCCTTTGGCAAGATGTGAGCATGGATTTTGTCTTCGGTCTTCCACGCACCTTTCGTAAAAAATTTTGAAATTTAATAATGAAAGAAGGGGGAAATTGAATAAATTAAAAACATTGAGGAATAATAGGAGTGAGAGATTTAAGGGTTGAAAAGTGTAATTTACTAAAAATCGTGCCAATTGATACGTGTATACTGTTTAGGAGTGAACATGTGTTGTGAAAACTTTCCAAAACAAATGTTTGGGCATGATGAATCGGTGGGCAAGAATCACGTAGGAGAGAAGGAGGGAGGGAGCGAGATGGTTGTTGAAGAAGGCAGGGGGTGGGGGGATGGCTTCCTCGTGTTTGGGAAGTGGAGGAAGGAAATTAAAACCCTGCAGTCCGAAATGTACAGAAATGAGGTAATCAAAACATTTTTGTGATTTAATTTTCAAACTTTTGGTGTATATGTATACATAGAATAGTATGGATTTGGAAGGGATTTAGAAATTATTGAGAATCAAATTCGAAAGAAACCCGGAAAACATCGAACAGAAACCAGTCTGGGCACCGGGAAACAGCATCCAGCATTTTCTAGTTTGTTGGCCAACCGACCGGAGTCAGATTCTACTTGGATTACTAGCACTTAGTTACAACAATTGGCGCCGAATTTGCTTGAGTACTACCGGGCCGGTACCAGTCCACACTTGAGGATGCCGAGTTTTACACACCCTGAGAGAGTTGGTGTGGACACCAAATTCGCACGCATCTACTGTCAATGGTGCGGTGGTGCGGGAGAAAGACCAATTCAGTATCTTTGTGGCTTGATGATTGTGTGCCCATGCGATTTATTATCCTGATATTAATTCATTTGTTATTTAGGATTTATTCTTTTCATTTGTTATCTAGGATTTATCTATTTCTTAGGTAAGTTTTATCTTATTAGGCTACGTTTACCTATTAGCTTAGTTGTTATCTTAAGAGACTCTTGCTGGTTGTTTATGGGCATTCAATGAGTAAAAAGTTCTCATATGTCTACAACTAGTGCGGGTTCTAATTTTCCTCCAAGTGTGGATTCCTGGGGTTCTTCAATTCTACATCAAAGTACGTCAATAAATACATCTAGAGGTGTTTAGAAGTAAATGATTCAATTCACTTGCACTGCCAATTCCAAGAAGCAAATCAGTTTGTTAAGTCGTGAAACAAAAGATTTAGTAAAACCCAACTCTGCGAAGTACTACACTATAACATGAGCCATTTGATCAAAACAATCAACCGTGGAATGAATTAGTCCACAAATACAAAGACTTTTACAAGTTTGTGATCCCTCAAGACTTCATAAGAAAAAAAACAGCATAACCTCACAATTGCAATAAAATGATTTACAAATACGAACGAATCAATAACAGGAAACGGGTTGAGGAAACATTACCTGAATCCCGGGACTTGCGCCAGGGGAAGACAGAACCAGTGGTTCATAGGGCCCGGTGTTATCAAACTGAAAAGAATCAAACACGGGTTTCCCAAACCCACCTTGTCTTTCTTCATCTTCATCTTTATCCTCACCACCACCTCCATTTCCTAATTGGGTTTTTTCTGGCTGACTTTGTGACAGGGTTTGGGGCTCAAATTCGGGGTCTTGGAGGCGCAGAAGCTGTTGGGAGAGAGAGGATTTGGGGGGTTTTCTAGGGTTTGTCGGATGGTCAAACTGGTGGGAACATGAAGACTGTGAATAAGAAGAGATGGGTTCGGAGGAAGAGGAGAGGTTAGAGCAGGGTTTGAGAGTCTCTTTGAAGCTGTGCAACGACATGAAATCCGTAATTGGGACACTGTTTTCACTGTTTCAGAATTTGGGGAAGTGTTCCGCGGTTTTTTCCTTGATTTTATATATAAATCTATGAGTCTTGACATACATACACTACAAACATACACTAACATACAATACATAGCATTCTCCACGTGGGCCCCGCACGGAAAATTTAATTTTGAGATTTTGTTTAAAATATTATTTTATGCTATCCGTTAAAAAATCAGTTCAATCGGATAATGTATAAAATTTCTTTAATCGTTTGAATTTTCATTCATAGTTTTAAACAGTTTTACAGGAAAACATTTAAACGATTAAGGAAATCTATATTACAAATCAGGACGGTTGTCCCAGTCACCGGCCTATGTTCCAGTCATATTTTTCGTCCCAGTCAGCGTGCCACTTCATGTCCCAGTGAGCCCCCACCTCGTACTTTTTCGACACATCACGAACACGCACGGGGCACGCACGGGGCACGCACGGGTCCCAAGAATCATATTTCGCACGGGACCCACGCGGATCTCAAGAGTCGTACTTCGTACGGGACCCACTTGCACGGAGCCCACGCGGGCCTCAAGTGCCAACGACACGGACAAACACTAGTTTTGTACATTATTCGATTGAGCTGATTTTTTACAGAATAACATAAAATAATATTGTAAACAATACCCCAAAATTAAATTTCCGTGCGGGGCCCACGTGGAGACTGCCACGTGTCAGTGTATGTTTAGTGTATACATTTAGTGTATGAGTAGTATTTTTGTAAATCTATAAGCACCACTTTGGTGTCCTCGCTTTTTGAAGTCTGTCACATTTTTTTTCCTAAATTACCCTTATATAAATTAATAATCATTTATTTATTTTCTACACTTATATATCACCAAATTTTCTCTCAACTCACAACTTTCACATTGTTCTCCTTCAATTCTCCATGTCACATTTTTTATTTCCAAAATTTTGAAAGATGAGATTGGAAAAGAATGTTTATAAAACATTGATTGTG
>NMUG010005333.1:0-13197 GCA_002855965.1 Monotropa hypopitys | reverse complement strand
TAGTTCAGTCTATTTTAGAATAATGGGTTTTGTGTTGAGACTATTGGTATTTGAGTAGTGAGAGTTGTTGAGATTGTTGACTCATATTATTTAGATTTGTGGTAGTTTGGTTTTGATGCGTTGTAGTCATGGACTCATTGCCAGTTTATATATTTTTATTATATTCTGGAATGGGTCGTGACAACGAGTATAATTTCGTCTTTCTTGTTGATCCGGTCTTTGAGGGTAAGCAACAAGTAGCGATCCAGGGGCCACTATACCAGCCCCAGTGGTAAGGACTAGCATCTTTATCTCTAGGTGCAAATATATATATAATAATAATATCACCATCTCAAATGCACCACCTATGCATTGTACCACCTGTACATAATGATTCATAAACCCACATGATCTATGGCAAGGCTATTAAAGCACTCCAAAATATCATTTTGATAATTAACACTTCTTTCTTTATATTTTCACCAAAACACACCCTCTTACACAACACCGTATTTTTTAATGGAAACATCATTTTACATTACACTTAACACAACACCATATTTAACTCAACACCTCTTTTTATTTAGAAATCATCTTTTCACAACACCGGTTTACTCAACACAACTCCATATTATTTATATATTAAAATACCTTCGCTTTAACACACACCAAAATCATATATCATCATTTCATATTTGAAATCATCACCCTTTTTCTCAAACACCATTTATATGATAACTCCATTTTCTTAAATCACCCAAATTTCTAAAATACGTGATCCGTAGGATTTGTTACCTTCAAAATCATTTCAACACACAACCCATTTCATACTATTAACAACATATCTATACTTACTTTAATTTATGAATCTCATAAAGGTACTCACCACAAATGGAAGAACTCTAAATAACTTGTTTTCCTTTCCTCTAAGCCGAACTCGATGGCTCTCCAACACCTAGAATATACCAAATATGCTAAAATAAGCTCCTGGTAAATTAAACATAAATAACATACTCATTTGATACTAATTTTTCCTTAAAAACATAATTTTTCAAAACTTTATATTTTTTCCGAGACTCAAGATATCGATATCTTGGATGTCCCAGATATTGATATCTTGGGCAGATACCTCAGATACCAATATCTTGTTCTCACATAGATACCAATTGTCACACTCCGGAAATTTTAGTAAATTTTCATTCGTTTAAATAAATCGAATATCCTAAATCGCATTTAAATTCTTTGATATGATCCGTTCTTCAAATCAAAATATAAAGTTCATGTATGTCGTAGATAATTCGATTACGAATCCAACGCAACTTGAATCGTCTCAATCAGAGTCCGAACGAAGAAGTTATGACTAAAATACTCTCGGAAAAATCAATCGTGCAAATCCAGTGCAATTTTACCCTTGTCGATCGGTACACTGGTACTGCGTCGACCGGTCGACATAGGTCAGTGGGGTGTCCGAAATAACGTTGACCGGTCGGGCCAAAACCGTCGACCAGTCATGAAGGCCAAAAATGCTACGCGATGGGATTAAATGAGGGGCAGTTTAGTACTTTCACTAGGGGTCCTATATATGTCTTTGGTCTGACTTTTGGGGTCTTCTTCCCCAATTGGAACCCTAGCTCTCTCTCTCTCTACCTCCCTCCCTCAACTCTATCTCCCTTCTCTCTTCCATATCTCTCCAATCGGTGGGATTCGACGAAAATGCGGAGTTTTAACGACGACGGCCTCGCTCTCCTCTCCGCGGTGGTGTACATAGCTCGGTAGGTTGTTCTCCCTTTCCTAAAACCCTAGGTTTTGCATCCCTCTAGTGTATGTATATTAGTTGCTAATTGGGTGTATTGTTGCGAGGGCTTCGCGGTGGTGGGTTTGGTTCGTACCGGTGGTCATGGAGGTTTTCCGGCGAAGTTTTCCAGTGAAGTTTTTCGGCGAGTGTCACCGGAGCTCCGATTAAGGTAGAGTTCTCTATCCTTCTCGTTTGTGATGTTGGTCTTCTTACTTCCCTCTCGCATGTTTTATGAAATTCCGTCAATTATGCGTACTCATAAAATTACTGTTAACGTTTCGTCGTTCACTTCAATTGGTCGAGCGTGGGCATTGTCTAGGGTCTCTACGAATTCCCTAGGAGGTTAAGTGTCGATTCCGAGTTCAATTTCGAAAAGCCCCAATTTCGTAAAAAATAAGACGTCGTCGTTTTATAAAATTAAATTGGGGAAATTAACTTGTTTTGGATTCCCTTGGGTGTCGGTGGTTGAAAACAAGGTCTTGACACGTTTTGCAGGAAATCGAACAAAAGATGGGTTTTGCGAACGAACATAATGTTTTGGAAAGAAAAGGAATGTTTTGGAAATAATGCGGGAGAATCACATAATGGGTCTATATGGCAAATTAGGAGGTGTTGCCCTATTCGTGCGGGAATAATGAATGTGAATATTAAATTAAATTAAAGACCCTAATTAATGTGATAACTTGAGTTGGCTTGATATACGGGTAGCTGGGGTACCTTGAGTGGCTACTGTGAGCACTCACGACATTGCGCAATGGGGGGTTGTCTGGACCCTCCCGACGTGTTGGGGAATACGAGGATCTTATCGGTTAGTCTGTTGACGAGCGACTAGCGCGGAACAAGCCGAAACTCAAACAATGATTGATATTGCCCTTATCTCTATAAGGGGCGGGAAATGAATAGGAACACTGAACAATGCGGGTTAATTGGTATACTAGAAACTAATTGTTTTGAAAGAAAGGAAATGAGTCGTTTTGGAAAACGTAGGGTCATATTCAGTGTTTATAGCTCTCTTGAGTCTTGTCTTACTTTTACCCTACGATGAGTAGGATGTGAAATGAAGGAACAAAACTTACAGTTTTATAATAACATGAGATCCATTGCATATGTCATATTACATTCTTTGCATGACCACACACTTGCACCCTAATATTATAGACGTTAGGAGATAGATTATCTTTACCAGGCGGTAGTGCCTGGCCCTCTACTTTTGTAGGATATGCTCCGTGACTTGGAGTAGCTGCAGGATCCTTTACAGGACTTGAGGCTGGACCGGACTGTAGGGATAGGGTGCCTTTGCTTTCAGTACCGTATAGTTCTTTACTTTTCTGTTGACCGTCTTGTATAGGATTATCTTATAAAATCTTATTTTGGCCCTTTTATTTTAGTTGAGGCATTGTTGTAAAGGGTTGTGTTATAAAAGTCTATTGGCCTCCTTTCAGTTATATTTCATTTCATAGCAAGGTATTCATTGTAATAATTAGTGTGATGGGTAGTGTATTGTGAATGTTAGTTATTTCACCTTTATTATTGATACTCTCTACCCGTTAACACTCCTTTATTCTATTTCAAAAAAAAATATGTTTCGAAATTTGGGAGTGTTACAGTTGGTATCAGAGCGCTCGTTCCGATTTACCTAGGACTTTGGGGGAGACTTTTAGTCTCAATGAGCGCATTGTTTCTTTTGCGTAGCTCTGGGAAATTGCATTTAGGGTGCATGGCATGTGTATCTAGGCATTGAATGTGTGTGCATTGCATGGATCTCATAAAACAACAAGTTTTTATAACTCGAATTAATAAAATGGTTTGGAAAATTTGTGGTGTCTACTCCTTCGAGTTGGTCTCGTTGTTGTTCCTTTAGAATTTTGAGCAAATTACTGTCTATCTTGTGGCGACTTTTGAGCCTGTCTTGGCAACTGTTAGAGGATCTTATTGATATTGGACTTGTCTGTTCCTGTTGTGTCCTCTAGATGGTAGCGATGATTCCTATTCTGTCGTGGTGAACTATTTCGAGTTCCTTATTCTTAGAGCGTGAATGGGTTTCTTCGATGGCTCTGGTGGTAGTTTGTCACCTTATTCCTCGATATCGATCGTTGGTGGTTGCATTTGTGACTTGTCGAGCCTATTCCTTCATAAGAAGTAGATTCTTGTTGTAGTCATCGTGGCTTTTGAGCCTATTCCCGGTAGCAGATGATGGACTTTGCATCGGTCAGTTGGTAGATTTTCGTTTGCCCTCCTAGTGAGGATGATGATTCTGTGTACGATTGGGTAACCGTCTCTTGAGTTCTCTTTCGTGTGGTCGCGGATGAACTCCTTGTGCGATATTCCTTGTAGAGGAATGTCGTTCTTCTTGGCATTGATGGGTTGATAGTCACTCTTACAACTAGGAAATTGTAGTGCTCTTGCGATTGAGACTTAAATTCTAGTTCCCTTCGTAACATTGATTGTTGGAGTTTGTCGTTCGCACCTTTGGGGTTGATTGCCTCTTCGTGGTTGAATTTCGACTCTCATTCTCGTTGTGTGGTAGGCTTCTTGCTTGGTAGCCTTGCGGTTGATGGTTGTTTACCTTGGGATTGATTGGGTCTCCCTAGTGTGTATAGTTCCTTGTGTGAGTTGTGGAACCTTAGAATAACCTTGTTTGTGGGATTGTGATTCGGGGTTGCTTCTTGGTGTGTTAGTGCTTAGTGGTTTAGTGGTTGTGACCTCTTTAGGAAATGAGGATGCCTCGGTGTGGTAAGGCCTTGTGATGGCAGAGAATGTGTGTGGTTCACTTGGGATGTGAAGTATCCTTGGGTTAGTAGGCTTTCCTTGCGTACTGGTACCGAGTGGTTAGTGATAACAGTACTTTACGTTTGCTTGATGCAAGAGTTAGTCTTGACTTGTGGTTTGAGATCCCTTGAGGAATTGTGTTGGACTTAGTGCCTTGCGGTTGTAGTACCTTTTGGTTGAGAGAGAAGGATGAAGGAATTTGGGTATGGTGCCTTGTTTGTGTGGTAACACTGAGTCGTGACTTAGGGTCATTTGGAAAGGGTTGAGTTGTATTGGTCCACAGTGGTTAGTGGTTCTTTGGTTATTTGACTATTTGGGTATTCGGTCTTGTGGTTATTGGGCTTGTGGAACTACTTGGGAGTTAGCCTTGTGCTGTCTTTGGTCCTAGTTGGGCAATTGGGCTTGTTAGGTGATTTGGGCATTAGACCTACTTTTGGGGATGCTTTGGTGTTTGCTCGATGAGGTATCGTTGTTGTTGTTGTGTTATGAGTGGGAAAGTGGTTTGAGGATTTTAGTCTCTCTTGATGTTTTGGAGTGATAGCTTGTGTGTGACTATCTTGCGGTTCTTCCTGGAAGTAGTATTTGGGTTTCTTACCTTGTGGGGTAATGATGTGAAGAGAAAATGGTTTTGGGTTGAGAGATAGAAGTGTAGTGACCATACTCGGTGACTTAGAGTTTGGGATGTGGATTTGGTTGAAGTCATGGATCTGGAAGAGATGGAATAATTTGTTTGATGGCTTGAGGTAACATGTGTTTTGTGTGGAACTTGGAGTAGAGAGTTATAGTGGTTGTCTCATTTCGGTATGAGGTTATAGGAGGTGAATCGTTGCTTGGGTGATCCTTTCGCTTCTTCCTGATTGTGGAATGTGGTTGGCTGGGTGTCTCCCTTTCGATATGTTAAATTCCTCCTTGTTAAATCTTCGCAGGATCGGTGAGTGGATGTCGTTCCTTGGTTGCTTGTTGACTCTTCTACTCTCGTGGATCAATGTGCTTGATCGATGGTCTCTACCATTCTTGTTGGAAATGTTGTCGCGTACACTCGTGCCTCATCCTAGTCATCGCTAGGATTCCTTGCTTTGTGGTAGTGTGCGATTAACTTCTCGTGGTTCTCGTTTGGCACTTGTTGGCAATTGGGGGAGCTGTGCATTGTTCGGGAAATTAACTTGATTCTTGTTTCCAACTTTTGAAGTTGCGACTGGCTCTTGCCATCTTCTTGTCGACTGTTCGTGGTACGCCTACCATTGTGGCGCTTGTTAAAGTGATGATGCGTTGTTCGTCTCATGCATAGTGAATCATCTGCTTCATAGATTTTGTTTTCGGGAATCATATCCTCGTTTGGCGCACTCTTGTCTTGCGGTTGCCTTCTCGCATTCATTCTTGTTCGCCGTGTCTTCGTGTGAATCTGGATTGTTGGAGTATCCGTTGGCGCCGTGTCCATTTGCATTTAGACACTTCTGTTCTGCGATGTTGTCTCCCTTCGAAGCTCTTGTTTGAGAGTGTGTTGTGGGATTGTCTTGCGGTTGGTGTGATCAGTGAGATGAGTTCACTTTTGTATTGTGCAGTTGTGTTGCGAGTGTTAGGGTAGAATGTGTGTGTTTCTTTGAAGTCAACTGTACCGACTTGGATTGTGGTGATGTTTGTCATGACCGGTGTGCGTAGTCCGTGTCATGTGGTGTAGGACTGACCATGAAGGATTGTTTTGAGAAAGTGACTGGTCAGCTCATCTCAAATCAAACTTCTTAGTCATTCTGGTACCGCGCTAGGTGTGGGCGGGTTGGTTTGTGAGATTTGGATCGTTGGGTTCTCCTCTTGGTGGCGTTGTTGTTGTTTGGGTGATTCGGGTGGCATAGTTGTTGTGTGATCATCCCTTGTAGCTTGTCTTGCTTTCAAATCCTCTCTCGTGTCGGTTGGATTGTTGCGATCTTGTTTGAAAACCAAATTCGGGATTGTTTCACGCTTATGTGGTGATGAAGTCGTTGTGGATGTCCTTGAGATGGTTGAAAATCGTTTCTTGCTTTTATAAAATTCCGGAAAATATGTTGGAAAAATCAGAGTGTCCGTATCGTGTCCGCGTGTCGGCATCGTACCCGTACCGTATCCGCATGTCGGTACTGTATCCTCGTGTCCGAGTCGCGCCCTTCGCGTGTCGACGTGTCCTCGGTGTGTCTTTGGCGTATCCTTCGCGTGTCGGCGTGTCCGTGTCGTGTCCCTTCGTATCCTTGGCATTTCGGCACTTGGTGTCCTTCTGGTGTATCCTTTTGGTGTTGTGGTGCTTCTTAGATTTTTATGGGAATTTTTCGTGATGATATTCTTGTGGTTTGGCTCTCGTACCATACGCTTCATTTGGAAAATCCACGTTTCTTGCTTGCTTGAGCGGTGGATGAATGTATGGATGCGTGGAAATCATTTCCTTTGGAGTTCTTAGCTTTGTCGAGGACAAAATTCTTTTGTGTAATCCCGGTCCTTCTTTGGCGTTTCCTGCGTTGTGGGTGTTTTTCAAGTTGCGGCGTGTCGTTCTCTTGAGGAAGTTTGGTGGTATGTTCGGCTTGCAATTATTGTTGGGTATTCGTGATGGAGTTGTTTCGGTATAGAACCTCCTTGGTTGTTGTTGCCGGATTTCATTGGTAATCCACATGGTTCGTGCTTCGGACGTTGTTCTCCTCGTGGTGTCGTATCTCAACTCTTTTATCTTTGAAATTTTGAGGATGAAATTCTTGTAAGGAGAGTAGTTTGTCACACTCCGGAAATTTTAGTAAATTTCCATTCGTTCAAATAAATCTAATATCCTAAATCGCATTTAAATTCTTCGATTTGATCCGTTCTTCAAATCAAAATCTCTTCTTCATGGATGACGTAGATAATTCGATTATGAATCTAACGCAACTTGTTTCGTCTCAATCGGAGTCCGAACGAAGAAGTTATGACCAAAATACTCTCCAAAAAATCAATCGTGCAAATCCAGTGCAATTTTACCCTTGTCGACCGGTCGACATAGGTCAGTGGGGTGTCCGAAATAACCTCGAACGGTCGGGCCAAAACCGTCGACCAGTCGTGAAGGCCAAAAATGCTGCACGATGGGATTAAATGAGGGGCAGTTTGGTACTTTCACTAGGGGTCCTATATATGTCTTTGGTCCGATTTTTGGGGTCTTCTTCCCCAATTGGAACCCTAGCTCTCTCTCTCTCTACCTCCCTCCTTTAACTCTCTTTCCCTTCTCTCTTCCAGTTCTCTCCAACCGGTGGGATTCGACGAAAATGCAGAGTTTTAACGACGACGGCCTCGCTCTCCTCTCCGCGGTGGTGTACATAGCTCGGTAAGTTGTTCTCCCTTTCCTAAAACCCTAGGTTTTGTATCTCTCTAGTGTATGTATATTAGTTGCTCATTTGGTGTATTGTCCTGAGGGCTTCGCGGTGGTGGGTTTGGTTCGTACCGGTGGTCATGGAGGTTTTCTGGTGAAGTTTTCCGGCGAGTGTCACTGGAGCTCCGATTAAAGTAGAGTTCTCTATCCCTCTCGTTTGTGATGTTGGTCTTCTTACTTCCCTCTCGCATGTTTTATGAAATTCTGTCAATTATGCATACTCGTAAAATTAGTGTTAACGTGTCGTCCTTCACTTCAATAGGTCAAGTGTGGGCATTGTCTAGGGTCTCTACGAATTCCCTAGGAGGTTAAGTGTCGATTCCGAGTTCAATTTCGAAAAGCCCCAATTTCGTGAAAAATATGACGTCGTCGTTTTATAAAATTAAATTGGGGAAATTAACTTGTTTTGGATTCCCTTGGGTGTCGGTGGTTGAAACAAGGTCTTGACACGTTTTGCAGGAAATCGAACAAAAGATGGGTTTTGCGAACGAACAGAATGTTTTGCAAAGAAAAGGAATGTTTTTTAAATAATGCGGGAGAATCACATAATGGGTCTATATGGCGAATTAGGAGGTGTTGCCCTATTCGTGCAGGAATACCCTAATTAATGTGATAACTTGAGTTGGCTTGATATACGGGTAGCTGGGGTACCTTGAGTGGCTACTGTGAGCACTCATGACATTGCACAATGGGGGGTTGTCTGGACCCTCCCGATGTGTTGGGGAATACGAGGATCTTATCGGTTAGTCTGTTGACGAGCGACTAGCGCGGAACAAGCCGAAACTCAAACAATGATTGATATTGCCCTTATCTCTATAAGAGGCGGGAAATGAATGGGAACACTGAACAATGCGGGTTAATTAGTATACTAGAAACTAATTGTTTTGAAAGAAAGGAAATGAGTCGTTTTGGAAAACGTAGGGTCATATTCAGTGTTTATAGCTCTCTTGAGTCTTGTCTTACTTTTACCCTAGGATGAGTCAGATGTGAAATGAAGGAACAAAACTTACAGTTTTACAATAACATGAGATCCATTGCATATGTCATATTACATTCTTTGCATGACCACACACTTGCACCCCAATATTATAGACGTTAGGAGATAGATTATCTCTACCAGGCGGTGGTGCCTGACCCTCTACTTTTGTAGAATATGCTAAGTGACTTGGAGTAGCTGCAGGATCATTTACAGGACTTGAGGCTGGACCGGACTGTAAGGATATGGTGTCTTTCCTTTCAGTACCATATAGTTCTTTACTTTTATATTGGCCGCCTTGTACAGGATTATCTTATAAAATCCTATTTTGGCCCTTTTCGTTTAGTTGAGGCATTGTTGTAAAGGGTTGTGTTATAAAACTCTATTGACCTCCTTTCAGTTGTATTTCATTTCATAGCAAGACATTCATTGTAATAATTAGTGTGATGGGTAGTGTATTGTGAATGTTAGTTGTTTCACCTTTATTATTGATACTCTCTACCCGTTAACACTCCTTTATTCTATTTCAAATAAAAATATGTTTCGAAATTTGGGAGTGTTACACCAATATCTTGCTCTGACCTAGATACCAATATCTTGCTCTGACCTAGATACCAATATCTTGCTCTGACCTAGATACCAATATCTTGCACCACAGACTCCGGTATCTGGTTTCCTACCCTAGATATCGATATCTTGTCCTACCAAGATATCGATATCTTAGGTTTCTTGACAGAATCAAATGGCCTCTGTTATTTTCTGGGTTTGCTTCAAAATTTGATTTTCCTCGAATTACTTTATCAAATCAACTCTGATTTACCTCAAATTTGGAACGTAAGTTCTATGATTGATCTACAACACTTCTATGTTTGTAGATTTAAGAAATCATACCTCAACAGCTCAGAATAAATTCCCAAGAATTTGCCAAACTTTGTTCTTCCTCTTTCTTTTCCATCTACTGATCTTGATTGAAATCAACCTATCAAACCAACACCAATTTTCCTCAAATTGGGAACATAGAAACTAGAGATAATTTTCAACAAAACTGTATTTTTAGATTTTGGATTTGTTACCTCAATTGATCAAAAATAAATTCTGAAGTTTTTGTCGCAGACTAAACTCCTTCCTCTCCTATGGCTACTGTTCATTGTCTTCTCCAAAATCTTTCTGCAACTTCTTTGAGCACAACACCTCTCTCTCTGTAAAGCTTATGCAACCTCACACAATACTTCAATTCTCTCTCTCACTCTCAATCATGGCTCCTATAAATGTTACATAACAATACTTCCTTCTCACCTATTTGATTTTCAGAGTTAAGCATTTTCATAGTTTGTATCGATTCACATAATTTTGACACCACACAACCCATCATCAGCTGAAGTCTTCAAATTAAGACAACTCACTCATGCAAATTTGTTCCTTTGATTTACACACATACGTATAGCACTACTGAAGCTACCTCCATTGCCACATCTCCCAATCTCGACACCTCAGAATTCTTCTTTAATTTTTCTTCATAAACCATATAATCTGTCACGCCCCGGATTTTCAAACCATATTTTTTTTGAAAATAGTTTAAATAGTAAACAGGGGATACGACTACTTGCCATTCAAATACAATCAGTTGAATTTAACTTTACATTACAAGCAGTATAAAAGAAGGGTATAAGAACTATACAAAACGGAAGGAGTAAAGTACAATATCTGATTACAACTGAAGTACTACAACTAAAGTACAACAAAAGAAAAATACAACAGAACTACTCTGCACAAGAATAAGAACTGTAACTGAAACACTATATCTGCACTACCCTGTACAAAAGAAGCCACTGAAACAGAGGTGGTTGGGTCCAAGAAAACCCAGTAGCTGACTCCAAGTCCAATTAGTCCTGCAATACAGACTAGAAAAAGAAAATAAAGAGGGTCTGAGCGAACCACGGCTCAGTGAGAAAATCCCTAACTACTACCAAGCATGCACATGTGGTGCGTGCCTATGTGTCTACAAACAAGGTACGAGAACAGTAGAGAAACCAAATGCACGTAGTGTAAACCTAACTCAAGGCAACCATGACATCGATGCAATGCCAATAAAGTGTATCTAACCAAGGCCGCAACATCAAGTGAGCACAAGGGTACAACATCCCAAGTCCAATCCAAGCAACTTCTAATCTCAACTCGACCATCCTTACTACTAAGATACAACAACTCTAAGGTCCTACTAAGGATCTTAGGCCACCACCATGCCAAGACATCTAACCAAAACTCACGTTGCGAACCATGCCAACTGTCGTTATTGTTAAGTCTTGGATTCATATACAACTCTGGATATTTGAGATATTTGCCTCTTTCATTTCCATCTTTCCATTCATTGATTTCATAACATGGATAAACCACGAAACCCCTAACCAAGTACGTTTCGGGTATCCTACCGTCTTCATCAAATTACTCGTTCTCTACAATGTGACTCCAACTGGTTAAGGGACAACTAGCCAAGTGTCCACATAAGTAGGCATGTGTCATTTCACTTCACATTTGGGTACAATGAGTGTGTTGCTCGTTATTTCATTTGTTCCACAAGAGGTATAGTGCCAGAATCCTAGCCAAGGTATTCCATCTTATGAAGTCTCGTCGGAATCCTAACCAAGGTATTCCATTATTTTCGTTTGTGATGTTGATAAAGAAAGTTTGGAGTAGCGGCTCGTCAACCCACTAACCAATCCTAACCGGTATTCCCCAAGTAACATTGGGAGGGCTCTCGTTACCCCCATTGTGCACAATGTCGTGGATGGCACGACCATCCCAGGAGTCCTAACCAAGGTGCCCCACATCAAGTATATATATAACCCCGTATCATTGTCATCGTATCCGGGAATCCCTAGCCAAGGTTACTTCCCATATCATCGCCGTGCCCGGGAATCCCTAGCCAAGGTTGCTTCCCATTGGGCTCGTTAATTCGTTACATGTGTCATTATTTTAATTTATCAATATTCATGACTTGACGATCTGCAACATAACCAATGTGCGACCCTAAATTCGATTTGGGCATATTCCGCTTAGTTCATATTTCCGTCTCCTTTCATCATTACTATCGTGCCTATCCAAGGCCCTTAAACCATATTCTCTTCAATTCAAGTTTCTAAGTAATAGGTTCAAGGTTGAGTATGAGTAGCCCTCGTGGGACACATCCTTCATATTTGATATTCATTTGGTACGTATTGACTCACTGGCATAATTTTGTTCAATCACTAACTCAACCTTGGCATACCCAAGGGAGTAACCCATCACAACGAGTCAACCTCAACCAATTGTCTCTAAACCAACCATTCTATTACAACGGGGCTATGGGAAGCCCACGCTTACCAAAACATGACGGGAATGGACTTAGACACCCAAACCCCATTTCAATGCCCAATTGGTAAAGCCATAATACACATGGTGTCCCTTAAGTTCCAAGGGACCTATCGTGACTCTCAAAACTCAACTTACCGAATTATTACATGTACAAAACTCACGACAATTCAATGGTTACGATAACCCCAAAACACGACTCGAGGTTCACAAGGGCATTTCGTCGAGCACTTGGCGGCCCTAAACTCCAATAGCCACCAATCACCCTACAAGTCACCAAAATACTAACCGTCCCTCTCACGGGAATTTCGTCAAACACCTAGTGCACCCAAACCTCTAGGAGTATCATATCGAACAACTAGCGGGCCCAAGATCACCGCTTAATTCCAACACAATGTAGCCTTAATTAACAACATGAAGTCCATACATACTAGGGTACCGACTCGACCCTATGTACACATACACACACATACTTAATAGGAGTTAAGAATTTACACACCGGAAAAATCGTCGGAGTTCCAACGTCGACGGAAAACATCCATCGCATCACCAAGATCCGAATCCACCATTACGATGCTCTCGTTGCACTTTTTTTCGTTGCCGAAGGCCATAACCTACAAGATCCACCCATTAATCAAGAATGGAGGAAAGAGAATACAAGCTAGGGTTTGGAGCAAGAGAAAGAGAGAGGGATACTTACCACTCCACTATGATCCGAACCCATCCATGCGTAGCTCTCGATGAGCACTCCAAGGTTAGTGAGGGGGATTTCTCCAAAATCCCCATGGATTCTCCCAAATCCAAGAGAGGAGGAAGGGGGTTTGAGAGAGGGAGAGAGATATGGATGGGGGAGGAATAGAGAGAGTGGTTCTGATGCCAATGAGGGGTTTTGCCCTCCAAAAATCCTTATATACGACCCCCACATGAAATGACCGAAATACCCTTAATGAGAACAAAACGTACCAGAAATGC